>APFE031626599.1:2070-21072 GCA_000404065.3 Pinus taeda | reverse complement strand
GTGTTGCAGCAACTGCGTAGTTGCTGTTTTTAGTGTTACAGCAACTATTCATTATAACTCCTGCAAGCTTATGACAATTATTTGACAATTTTAGTCAGCGTTTCTAAGGATAAGTATAAAGATATTCACGAATATGAAATAAACAATTAAACATAGACTTGTGGAAGGTTACTTCATACCTTGGGGTTAATATGTCATTATGAAATAAAAGCTTTTGCTTATGACTGTAAAAAGGGTAATTATGCGGCAAAAGATAAGGTCAAAAATAGGTCAACTATGAGTCCCAACAGAGCTCATATTGTGCTTGATGTACAAGTACACATGCTCTCCAACCTTAAACTCCTTCAATTCTCTATGTTGATATGCATAACTCTTCTTCATGTCTTGTGCTTCCTTCAAATTCCTCTTAATAACCTACATCTCCTACTCCATCTTAGGCAACATATCCAAACCAATCAACACCTTGTTCATTGAACCACTCCAGTTGATGGGAGTATTACAACTTCGCCCATAAAGAGCCTCAAATGGACTCATCCTCAAGGATTATTGATACCCATTATTATATGCAAACTCCACTAGTGGAAGATACTCCTCCCACTTCCTCTGTTGATGCATGACATACATCCTCAACATGTCCTCAAGAATATTGTTAATCCTCTCTCTCTCTATCCATCTGTCTATGGATGATAAGTTGTACTGAAAGCCAAATCTGTCCCCATGCCTGCAAACAATTCCTTCCAAAACTTGGAAGCAAACTTGATATCTCTGTTTGATATGATATTCTTGAGAACACCATGAAACCTCACTATATCCCTGATGAAGATCTGATCTACCTTATTGGCTGAACTAGTAGACTTTAGTGCAATGAAGTGATCTACCTTACTTAACCTATCAACCATAACCATGATGGAATCATGATGTCTCGATGTCCTCTGAAAACCTGTAATGAAGTCCATAGAAATAACCTCCCATTTCCACTTTGGAATCAAAATAAGTTGCAATAAACTAGATGGATTCTTACATTATGATTTCAACAGCTGACAATCTAAGCATCTAGTGACAAACTCAGCCACCTACTTCTTTAAGTTTGTCCAATGATATAACTTGACAATAACTGTCAGAGTCTTCTATTATCCTGGGTGACCTAAATATAGATTGGCCTTAAACTCTCTCAAGATAAGCTTCTTAAGCTTACTGCTATCTGGCACATAAATCATGTTCCTAAATTTGACCAAGCCATCTATCGTGAGATGATATTCCTCACCTCTATCATCTTCACCTCTTTGTTGCAACCACTACTTTAGTTGTTGATACTTGTCATCATGCTACCATACCTACAAGATCCGCTCCGAAAAATCTAGCCCATGAGAACTCACAACTGAAATATGATTCATCTGCACTCTTTTACCAAGAGCATAGGCAACCCTATTCTCATTTCCCTTAATATATCTTGTATCAAAGTCAAACTCTCTAAGGGTAGCCAACCATCTAGCTTTCCTGGAATTTAGATTGGATTTGTTAAACAAGTACCTCATCTCACTATGATCACTCATCAAAATAAACCTCCTTCCAAGAAGATAATGTCTCCATATCTTTAATGCATGAATGATAGTTTCCAACTCAAGATCATGAGTCACATAGTTCTACTCATGATCATTCAACTTCCTTGACTCAAAGTATACTGCCTGTCCTTCTTGCAACAAGACTCCACCAAGTCCTTCCTTCCAAGAATCTGTACACACCATGACCTCCTTATCAGGATATGCAATCTTCAAGACTAGATCATTTGTAAGCAAATGCTTCAATTACTCAAAACTAGTTGCAACTTCTTCCCTTTCCTCTACAAAGATGTAATACGATAACCAATTTATGAGAAGTTCATGATGAACCACCTGTAATAACCTGCTATTCCCATGAATGGTCTAACCTCATCCACATTCCTAGGAGTTTGCCACTCCATGATAGCTTTAATCTTTTCCAGGTCCACTCATATCCCCTCCTTCGAAAAATCATGTCCCAAGTAATGAATCTGAGACTAAATGAAACTACACTTGCTAGACTTAGCATGCAACTGATGCTCTCTCAACAATCTCAACATTTTTGTCAGGTGCTCTATATGCTCCTCCTGATTCTTAGAATATATCAATATATCATGAATGAATACTATCATAAAGTTTTTCCAGATAAGGACACAACACATTGTTCATAAAACACATGAAGGTGGTTGGAGCATTAGTAAGACCAAAAGGAACCACCACAAACTCAAAATTCCCATACCTAGTACGAAATGCGGTCTTGTAAATGACTTCTTTGTCGTGCACCTGATGATATCCTAATCTCAAATCAATCTTTGAAAACATTGTTTCTCCCTTCAACTGATCAAACAAAGCATCAATCCATAGCAATGGATATCTATTCTTGATAGTCACCTTGCTCAACTGCTTGAAATCAATGCACAACCTAAGATTACCATCATTCTTCTTCATAAACAACATTGGTGCACCCCAAGATGCCACACTTGGACTTTTGTATCCTTTATCAATCATTTCCTTAAGTTGAAACTTCAATTCCACCAACTCCATAGTGCTCATTCTATAAGGTGACTTAGATGTTGGAGCTGCTCACGACATCAACTCAATAGAAAATCCACTTCCCTATGAGGAGGAAAATCTAAAACCTCTGTAGGAAACACATCCTGAAACTAATATGAAACTAGATACCTCTTAAGAACTTCATCATCCTCATCATCCTTCCCTTTGTCACTAGAAATATTAACTGCAAATAATACACACCCTCTTCTGCAGTTGTGTTTCGCATGCATAAATGTAACCATTCTCACTAATGTATGATTCTTCTTTCCCTGTAAAAATCTCCTTTCCTCGTCATCATCCCATCACTCAATAGCCTTGTCATAGAAATATACCTTAGTCATGTGTATGAACAACCAATCCATGCCCAAAAGGATACTATATGATCCCAAAGGAAGCACATTTAGATGTGTTGATGTAGTCATACCATTCAATTAAAATACAAAATATCTCACCAAGTGATGAATTATTTTCTTGGTCCTTGTAGCCAACTACACCAACCAAGATTTTGCATGAACTTCTTTATTCAAGCAACACTTATCCATCAAGATAGGACTGATATAACTATAGTTAGATCCAAGGTCAATCAAAATATAAATAACTTGATCACAAAGCTTACCTTCCATCTCTGATGATCAACCTACCTATTATTCACTACTGCATAAATATGAGGAATGCTCTACCCCACATCCCCAACTATTTGTGCCTCCTCAACACTGTAAATCTAAGGTCTTCCACACTAGTGCAATGGACAATCTCTCTTGCGATGCTCTTCACCACAAGTCCAAAATTACAAAGGCTTCCTGCCATCACCCTTATTATTATCCTTAAACTGAAATCCATGTCCTCTGTCAACTGCATTGAATTTCTTGTAAGGTGCCACATTCTCCTTATCACCTACATCCCGAGGTCTTACTTTCTTCTTAGCCCAATTTCCTTTTAATATTTTAATTAACTTTCTAATCTCTCTTAGACTCAGACTTGCACTTAGACTGCTCATAACAATGCTTCAACTTCCTAGTGAATTCCTCCAATCACCGAGGCCCATCATACTCAATCTGATCTTTAGATGCTAAACACAATCCATTGATGAACCTTTGAATGTTCATCTTCTCATTCTTAATATATGGCACATACCTCAACAACTTTAGAAACTTAGTTGCATACTCTTCATCTATCATAGAAACCATCTTAAGATCATAGAACCCCTTATCCTTTTTGTCATAATACCTCTCTCACAAGTACTTCTTCCTGAAGAGTCTTTTAAACTCATGCCAACTCAACTCCTTCATCATGATGTCGCAGACACACTTCACATCTTCCCAAAAAATATATGCTCTTCCCTTGAGACTGAAGACGACTACTTTGGCTTTCATATTCTCTTAATAGTCATGCATCTTGAAGAACTTCTTCATCCCAAGAAGCCATGATTCTACATATTCTAGTTTATTCATAGCTCCATGAAATGTAGGAGCCTTGGATTTCTTGAACTCATTTGGAAAGTAATGCTTCTCACTCCTCCTATAAGGATGTTGGTGGTAATGAAGATAACAATCTATCTATAAACCAAAACTAGAATGGAACCCATAAGAACTACCTTTCATGTTAGGTGTATCCAACCATCTTCCACCTATGACTACATCATCCTTATCCAAATTGTGTCCTTCTCGCGACCTTCTACCATATACCCCATTAGTTCGTTCCTCCTATCCATGAATAATTCATTGTTGTCCTTGACTTTGCAAATCTGAAAGACTCTGAAGGATCACTGCATTAACCTCTGGTTACTTTTCTTGATCTCTACAAAATATTTATTGTGACTCAATCAACTTGTTATTGTCTGGCTTACAACTTATGATTCATGCCTTCAAAGTTCTCAATGTATATGCTAAATCGGGAGGATACTCATATCCTTGTTGTTAAACTAATATGTAGGAAGAGCCACATGAACTATAATACACCATTTTTCTCATCATCCCGTGGTCGTCCCTGATCTTCTATCTTCAACAAACATGCCATGTTAGATAAAATATAGACATAATCAAAATCATACTTTAGTGTATTTTAGGGGAGGTTATCTTTTCTGCACAATCAATCTAGATTAACACAAACACATGTAGGTTTTAACCCCGTACAAAAATTACTTGCATACGAATTCTAAAACACAGAAAACAAACAATGCGAGAGCATAACACATAAAACACATATACACAAAGATTTTCCCTTGCACCCCAAAACTAGGACTACCAACTTGATTTTTCATTATGTTCCTTTCAATGTTACAATACATATTTGTACATGCCGAAGCATCCAATAGCATGGACCGAAAACCATCACGTCCAAAACCATGTGCGAAAAATCATGCACAAAACCATAGGTAGGTCCACCCGACCTAATATAGGGTCCAAAAACAAAATTTTCTGGAGCGTTGCCCTGGACCCCATAGAGTGGGGTTACCTACACCCCTCAAACCCCCTGTGACCCCCCCCTTCCCCGCTATGCAATTGGGCAACGAAGGGGGGGCTCTGCCCCTTCAAACCCCCTAGTTAACTCGCGGGCTAGCGGGAAAGAAATATAACACAACCCAACTTCCCACCACTTGTTGTTTTCTTTCCACAGCGGCCCACAAGGAGCTAGTCATTTATTCTAGCCCTGCAATCCCATGTTTCTCTACACCAAGAGAACTTCTCAGAGCTCACAAATTTTGTCAATGCATCTGCAATATTCTTCAAAGTGTCCACCTTTACCAGCAACATCTTTTTGTCTTCTATCATATCCCTCACAAAGTGATACTGAACATCAATGTGATTTGTCTTTGAATGATATGCAGGGTCGTCCACCAAGAAAATTGCACTTTGGCTATCACAGTCTGTCCTTATAGCTCCATGTACTAACCCCATACTTGAACACAATCTTTGCAACCAAACTTCTTCCTTGCTTGCATGAGTGGCTGCCATGTATTCTTCCTTTGCCATGCTAGGCCCCTATACTGCTAGTGCAACCCCTTATTGTTATTAGTACAACCCACTTATTTTATTGATGTACCCATGTAGTGCCCATATTGTTACTATTTTACCCCATAGAAGCCCACTATTGTTATTATTGTGTCTTTACATTTTTATTGTTATGTCGGCTCTGATTATGTTATGACCCCTTAGACTCCTATATATAGAAAGGAGGTCTTTTCATTTGTATCATCCAAGAAGTTTTCATTTATGTAATGTAAAGGAGGTTTCCCCCTCGAAGATGTTGAATTCTAAGGCGTTGATCTATCTTTTCTATCTTTTCTTGAGCTGGTTTCATAACATTTGGTATCAGAGCTTTGGATTCTAGGGTTTCACTACTCCAAACAGGTCATCGTGGCATTTTCGCTATAATTTGTTTTCTGCAACATTTCAGAAGCTAAAAGAAAAACCCATTTGAGTAGAAATCGCGCTAAATCTCGGGTCCAAATTTCAGAGCTTTTCGCGATATATTTGTGGAGATATTATCTGAGGAAGTTGGTCTTTTTGCAAACTCTTGAATTACATTACAAATAGGTGACCTAGGGAAAATCGTAATAATTTTCTCTCTGAGCATCGGATTTAAATTTCGTAAGAAGGTGTAGAAAGAGGAAGAATGATAGTCTCTTATATATATTTTTTAGAGCCAAAGGTCGAAACAATGACTCGTGGCACGTCGTACAATTTCACTCTACTGAAGTAGTCTATAATCAAGTCACTGTTGGAGATTTCGCATAACTCTTTCTTGGAGAATCCAATTTGGATCAGACTTATGGTACTGGAAATAGGACACAGAGGGCTACTACAGGTTGCAATTTCAAAATTTAAAGATCCAAAAGTACAGAGTTACAGTCGTTTCAAGATCAAGCTCCTAAATTCAAGAAAAAGCAACATGAGGAAGTTTGATGGCAAGGATACAGTAAATTGGATACTTCAGATGGAGCAATATTTTGATCTACATGGTGTACCACTGTTACAAAAGGTATGTATTACATCTTCATATTCAGAACTAGATCAATTTTTATGGTATGAATGGCTTTGTTCTCATAAACAACTTGTTACGTGGTCAATTTTCACGGAGGAAATGATATCACATTATGAGGATACAAAGAGCAACACCTTCTTTAGAGCAACACCACAACAATTGGAAAGAGTAAAAGGGCTTTGTGACATATTGGAAAGTAAAATTATGGCAACAAGGAAGTCTACCCCTCACAGCTATAAAGATAGAAGTGTTGTTTCTCCCAGCCTTCCACAACCTACAAGGGTTACACCACAACAATTGGAAGAAAAAAGAGAAAAAGGGCTTTGTTACAATTGTGATAGAAAATGCAATAAAGGTCATAAGTGTGTTGAGAAGAAATTATTTTACATAGAATATGAAGACGAGGAAGAAAATGATCAAGAAACATCAAAAGAAGAGGATGTATGCCAGGACCCCACCCCAGATAAAGAAGAAATGAATCAGACCATATCTTGTAAATCATTGGCAAGAATTACCACTCCTCAAACTCTCAAGATAGAAGGACATATCAAGAAGAAAAATGTTCAAGAAGTGAAAGATCACATCGAGCATCAAGAAATGAATCCGACCATATCTTGTAAAGGATTGGAAGAAATTACCACTCCTCAAACTCTAGAGATAGAAGGGACATATCAAGAAGAAAAATGTTCAAGAAGTGAAAGATCACATCGAGCATCAAGAAATGAATCCGACCATATCTTGTAAAGGATTGGAAGAAATTACCACTCCTCAAACTCTAGAGATAGAAGGACATATAAAGAAGAAAAGGTTCAAGCAGTGAAAGATCACATCGAGCATCAACAACAAGTTCTCCAACTTTTAAAGGATAACACCACTTCGGTGCAAAATCAAACGAAACAACAGGTAGATTAACATCGTAGTGAAAAATGTTTTGATGTAGGTGATTGGGTATTTTTACTGCTACATCTCAAGCAAGCTATTTATGAGAAGGAAATGTTGGCAATACTACATGCGCTTAAAAAATGGCGACCTTACCGAATGGGAAGACTCTTCAAGGTAAAAATGGATCATGATAGTCTTAAATACTTTTTAGAACAACTATTATCTTTAGAAGAACAGAAAAATGTGTCACAAATATGTTGGGTTATGACTTTGACATAATCTATAGAAAATGGAAGCAAAATTTTGTTGCAGATGCACTCTCAAGAAAGGATGAGGATGTGGAAGCATTCTTTTGTGCTATTTCTATTATTGAACCAGATTGGATAAACAAAGCAAGGGATGAATGGAAGAAGGACGAAGAAGTATGGCCACTTATTTAAAAGTTGCAAAAGATTCCAATTCAAACAATATTTCCAAAAATTGAAGAGGAAGAAAAAATCATATTGGAACCTGGAGCAGTCATAGAAAGAAGAACCCGACAGTGATGAAATCGATCAATTTTAGAGTATCTCATCAAGTGGAAGAACTTACTCATTGAAAATTCCACATGGGAGGACAAGAATTTTATACAAGAGCATCAAGAACTACTCAAGCGTTGAGGACAACGCTTTTTGAAGGAGAGGGGCATGTTAGGCCCCTATACTACTAGTGTAACCCCTTATTGTTATTAGTACAACCCACTTATTATATTGATGTACCCATATTGTTACTATTGTACCCCATAGAAGCCCACTATTGTTGTTATTGTGCCCTTACATTATTATTGTTATGTTGGCTATGTTATGACCCCTTAGACTCCTATATATAGAAAGGAGGTCGTTTCATTTGTATCATCCAAGAATTGTTCATTTGTGTAATGTAAAGGAGGTTGCCCCCTCGAAGAGGCTAAATTCTAAGGCGTTCAACTATCTTTTCTATCTTTTTGTGAGTTGGTTTCATAACATCAGGCCTTCTGCAACTTCTCGAAACCTCCCTGCTACTCAAGATGAGGTCTTGTCCTGCTGCCAGGGTCAGGGTCTATTGCTGCGTACCATGTTCTAAACTATTGGCCAATCCTCTCTACCTTTTTCCGACACAAAAGGGTCTTTTATAAGCATGGCGGAAATCCCTCAAAACCCAAGTAGTTTCCAACCAACGATGAAGTTAGTAGGCAGGAATTATCCCAACAGAGATTCTCAGGTCGGAATAAGACATGGCAATGATCCCCTTACAAAAATGGAAAATCTCTTTAATTGTTTTGACTGAGCTTTTACCTTGCCTCGACGACATTATAGGTGTTGATAACCCATCGGTTTTTCCAATCAGCGATGGACCAAACCCATACAATAGGTGTTCTACGATGCAGCAGGCCCATCGGGGTGATTAAGCATAGCATATAACATATCGCATCCGGAAGCCCATCACAAATCGCAACCGACGGAGCCCATTGGTGTACACCAAACAACCGTTCTGTGATAACACGAACTCGCTGGGATTATTAAACATAACCTATAAAATATCACATCTAGAAGCCCATCCTAAATCGCAATCGATGGAGCCCAGGGTGGTACTCGATATGACTGCTCCCACTACGTTTTACGATTGCAATTTGATCGCATTGCAACCTTGGCTCGGTCGGGGGTTGATTCTTTAACTCCAACTGCCTCTGATCTGCGATTGGGATATTACAAATCGAAAATTGGAAATGCCGGGGCTGATTCTCTTAAGTCCCGACTTCTGCAAAATGTGATATGCGGGACCAATGACAGCCTGCCACTTAGTGCTCCCCCATTCCCTGAGACTTTTGCCACGTCATCTCCTCCTGCCACCTAGACAAGCTAAACATAAACTTTGACTTGCTCTAACTTCTTCATATGAACTCAGATTTGAGCGTCGTTCACACTGTTGGAATCAGGGTAATGAGCACTTCGATCTGATGCTAGGTTTATCCAGATTCTGCCACTTTGAGTTTTGAGCCTTTTACCATGTCACTGGTATGTTTTGAAGATCCACTTGGATCAATTCTCTAAGATCCTCCTGGATCAATCCTATAGGATCCTCCTGGATCAGTCCTCATAGATCAATCCTCCTAGATCCTCGTGGATCAATCCTCCCCACTAAGAGAAAATTTTGGTCCTCCAAAAGCATTAAATAATTTGCAACCTCTTTGTACTTTGTCTGCATCGCAAGTGTCCTATCAGGTCATCCTTCCTTCTCCTCCACCTTTGTCCTTCGTAGCCATAAGCAATGAGCCGACACATGCATCCCTTACAAACCTATAGTACAATATCTTGCAAATTACATGTTTAGATATATGACCAAAAAAATGAGCTAATCATCCCATACTTGCCACGATTTTATAACACATACTCTGTGGTCAAGTTTACATAAAAATGGAATCAATACTCTAGCTATCAATACAAGGCCAAAAATCATTTTTGCTTCAACAAGTGATGGAAAACACATCATCGCTGCAACACATGATTTACAAAAATAAGGCCATGACACTATGGTTGCTTCAACAAGTGATGGAAACATATCATCACTTTCACAGTTTAAAATGCAACACAAAATCAGGTCAGACATCATTGTTGTTGCAAAAGTGATGGAAAACACATCATCACTTTTACAATTTAAAATGCAACACATGATTTGAAAAATAAGGCCATGACATTCTACCACACCTAGAAGAACCATCTCTCACTTATCAAAGTGAATGGGTCACCTCCTTGTGGCACATTTGTTGATCGAACAAATGTTTCACCTAGTTCATGCACGGATGCTTTTTCCTTGCGACACTGCTCTAGATGGAGCCTCCAACATGTGGCTCTTTGATGAGCACTTGTGTCTCAATGACTACAATAAGCCTTCTTCCTCCAGATCTGCTTTACCTTCTCCTCTGCCTGCTGTTGAGAGGATCTTTCACGCCTCACCTTTTTCCGTGTTGCTTTTCTTTTCCAACACTTAGCAAACATATGGTTATGCAATCCACGAAAACTACAAGTTCTTTTATGCCATGATTTTCATTCATTATTAACAATACATCTGTAATCAAAATGGGCATTACAATATTGAGACTAGTTATACCTTTCTTGTTGGTCTCTAGTATGATCACAGGAACAAGAGCTTGCCTCAACTCTTTCTCTGCAATGCATACTTCCATAGGTTGATGGTGATGTGTTCCCATCCTCTTTCCTTGACAGTTTCAACAATGTCATGTAAGCTTCTGAAATCTTTGAGCACTGCCTTTCAGTGCACCCCAACCTTGAGAATCGAGGCATTTTCTCAACCTCCAATGGCTGAGTTATGCCTTGGCTTTTAACACCAAGTCCTTCTTCTTCCTTGTACCATGTCCTGGTAAGGAGTCTCATGTTTGTCCCTGTAATTGGTATCTCCACATTTCCAACAGAAATTATACTTTTGTGATGATGAAACTGAAGGGAAATCGACATCTTTTACCTCCATTGTCGAGTTGTAAAGGATTGATGAGGGCTTCTCATCATCTGTTGTTGGTGGTTCATTGGTTGTTTTGGTGCATTCCCCAACTTCTCTCCTAGCATACCCAAGTCCTTCCTAGTGGGATAATTCCTCTACTTTGATCGGGTTTATGATACCTTGGACATTAATGTTGGGCCCTTCCCCTCATACGCCATTCTCCTTAACAGTTTGGAGCTGATTCCCATGATATGATTTTCAAAAACGGTGAAATCATCATCAGGAAACATACATGAAGTCGAAGAATTAAATTTTACCTCACAGGGGTCATGCTATAGCTTTTCTAAGGCCTAGTTCTTAGCTTGCATCTGGCGTAGTAGCCTCTGTTTCGCGTCTTCCTCTTCTTGTAGAAGCCTCCTTATTCCAGCAACCTCTACTTGAAGACTCTGGTCGTTGCACTTCAACTCTTCCTGAGCCTCATTTGTGGTTCACAACTGACGTTGTAATCGTTTCCTCTCCCCTTTCTCTTCTCGCAGTAGCCTTCTTAATTCAACATTCTCTTCTTGAAGCCTTTGGTTAATCTCCTCATTCGAGGAAAGCGAGGAATAAAAGTCATAAGGACCGGAAGATGTGGATGATGCATTTCTCTTAGATCTCTCTATCTCCTCCTCTCTTCGCTTCTCATATGATTCATACATGATGTCCACCATTTTGGACATTTGCAAGAAGGTCTCATGCATTTCTTTATCATTCTCCATAGTTTCACACTCAATCATTCATGCTTGCAATTCTTAACAGCCAGAAGACCATTTCTCTTCCCAATGAGCTTCAACATTTGCCATGTCTTCTCTTCATGATGCACATCCTTTGAGGTTGATCTCAAGTTAGTGTACTCATGCAATTCACATCACTAAGGCCTACTCTAATACTACTTGATCCAGGATGTTTTTGCTTAAAGATGCATCAAAATTACTTGAAATAGAGCACTTAAAAACCATGGAACATATATAAAATGAATATAAAGGAGACACAATTTTATATGAGATCAAGACATAGAGATTTGATTACGGATTTCATCCAACTTGGACTACATCTTTGGGCCCTGCTCAATAGTGGGGAGGCCTTCATTCATTAAATGGCATGGAAAGAGAGAAGTACAAGCAGATTTTTACATAAACATCTGTATACCTCCAATATGGAAGATAGTTGGCATATGGAGAGCCCAGCTCTAGAACTAGACAACACCACTGACTTCTTGGTGAAAAATCATGCAAAAATGCCTATCCAAACACCCAATTTGGATAATCAAGCCTTCTGAAACTTTTGGAACCTCCCTGCTGCTCAAGGTGAGGTCTCGACCTGCTGCCAGGGTCAGGGCCTACTGCTATACACCATGTTATGAACTATCGACCAGTCCTCTCCACCTTATTCAAACGCAAAAGAATCTTTTATAAGCATGGCCAAAATCCCTCAAAACTCGAGCAGTTTCCAACCAACGACGAAGTTAGCAAGCGGGCATTATCCCAACAGAGATTCTCGGGCCAGAATAAGACATGGAAATGATAACCTTACAAACCTGGGAAAACTACTTAATTGTTTTTATTGAGCTTTTACCTTGCCTCGGTGGCTTTATCAATGTTGATAACCCATTGGCATTTCCAATCCATGATGGACCAAACCCATACAACAGGCGTTTTGTGATGCAACAGACCCACCAGGGTGATTAAGCATAGCGTATAACATATCACATCTGGAAGCCCACCGCAAATCACAATCGATGGAGCCTAACGGCGTACACCAAACAGGTGTTCTATGATAACACGAACCCACTGGGATTATTAAACATAACCTATAAAATATCGCATCCAAAAGCCCATCGAAAACCGCAATCAGCGAAACCCGGGGTGGTACTCCATATGACTGCTCTCGTTTCCATTTGCGATTGTGATTTGATCACATCGCAACCTTGGCTCTGTCAGGGGCCGATTATTTAACTCTTACCACCTCCAATCTGTGATTGCAATATCGCCATGTCGTCTCCTCTTGCTATCTAGACAAGTCAAACATAAACTTTGACTTGCTCTAACTTCTTCATATGAACTCGGATTTGAGCATCGTTCACACCATTGGAATTAAGGTGACGAGCACTTTGATCCAATGCTAAGTTTTTCCATATCCTACCACTTTGAGTTTTGAGACTTTTACCATGCTACTAGTACTTTTTGAAGATCCACCTGGACCAATCCTCCAAGATCCTCCTGGATTAGTCCTCCTAAATAAATCCTCCTGGATCAATATTATATATGCATTGAAGTGTTTTGATTGGTTAATATTGGCCATTATATTGGTTCACCTCCCCCCCTAGTATAAAAATAATCATATTTTCAATAGCCCCCTAAACTATAATGTATCCCAAACTAAATTGTACCCAAATATATCGAATCATCATCTTTGTTGATTTCCAATGACTTTATTGTGGTGTTTACATATACCAGAAACAAGATCGATAGCAAGGGAAATATCAGGACAAGTATGAGTCAAATATAAGAGGCTACCAACTAACTAACAGTAGAAAGTGGCATCAACTTCAGTTGTAGTTCAAGTGGCAATAATTTGACTCCAACTGAAGGGAGAAGGGGCTTATTTACAATCTTCCATATGAAAATGATGAAGAAGGTCATATGCATACTTAGATTGGTAAAGATAAATTCCGTACTTGGTTTACAATACTTGGACTCCAGGGAAATAGTGCAAATATCCTAAATCTAAAATTGGAAGAAATGGAGATTATGATTAATCTATGTTCTTTGTCATTCCTATTATCCCATATGGAACTCTTATCAACATCACTGGGAGCTTTTTCTTGTCCCAAGGTAATCTGGTACAATTCTTTACTTCTTACTATATCTTCCATGTGATATTTCCATAAGAAGTAGTTGGTACTGGTAAGAAAAAGTTCACTTGGAGTGGCCATATTAAAATATGTGAATAATATGGTTTCAAAAGCTGAAAAACATTGTTTTGGATGGAAAGTTGTGAAATAAATAGGTTGATTAAAAAAAACGACATGAGAAACGGACTAAGACCAGGCCAGCCAACACTGCTCTCCAGAAATGCGCAGAGCAGGCCAGCTAGCACTGCTCCCCAAAAATGCATAGAGAAAGCCAATAGCCTTGCACTGGAAAATTACATAGAGTGTTGTTCCAGCCAACCTTGGCCACTTAGCCCAGAAAAAACACATAATTTTTTTCTCAGTTGTTGTCCATTGCATGTTTCGGTAGGTTTCCCGGTTCCCTCTAGAACAACGGAATTCTTCCTCACATGCATGGTAGATTTTTCCCAAAAAAGCAAAAAAGCATCCCTAGATTTTAGGGATTTATTTTTAGAAATTAGGAGTTACATGCAAAGCTGATTTAGAAACTTCCCGCCAAGTGTCTCTTTTTCATAAGTTTTTGGCATGCCCATCATAAACCATAAAACTTCTAAATCTATTTAAATGATGTCCCAGATCTCATTCTTCACATTCGACCTTGGGGCTATGGCATTCTCAAGGCATCTAAGAACCTTCGACATAGTTGTCGCATCTTTTCTGGGTAAGTTTTGCTTTTCATGTCTTTTGCTACTTTTTCTGTCGCATTTGATTTCTTGGCTCATGTGAGTGTTGTTTTCCTTGTTTTATTGAATGAACAATGGCGTTTCAATTTGTTTTAACTTGTAGAAGTGTCATTTCAAGTTTTGCATTGCATTTCCTTCGTGTCGCATGCATGACCTTGTTCCTACATTGACAGTTGTCATTACGGCGACTCTCTTCATGACCTTCGTTGTTTTCCCGTTTGACTGATTTATGCACTTGCTTGGATTGCATGCATGACTATTCACTCATATCTATACCATCTTTGCACACTCATTCAGTTCCTCTCATTTTTAGTTTTCCCTTGGACAGATCTGGGCTGCCTTGGCTTAGATCTTGCTTCTCCCCACTTGCACTATGCATTCTCGGGAGTCAAGGCTCTACCTTACCTCTAGGAATTGAGTAGAGGTTTCCCACACTAGGTCCTAGATGTAATTTGTGCAATCCTGGGAGGTAGTTTCCTAGCCTTGCCCACTGGAACTGTGCATTGCATAGTTCCAGCCAGCAACCCAGATTCACTGAACTACCCATTGTGCAGTTCCAGTCCTCAGTTATCCTCTCTGGATTGCGCATTGCATAGTTCCAATCAACAACAAGCTTCACTGGTAGATGGGATTTCACAATGCATAGTTCCAGCTGATAGTCTCCCAGCCTCTCAGAGTCAATGTTGTGAAATCTTTCCTAGCAGTCACCTAGTTTTTTGCGTGATTGATTCCCAAGTTGTTTTATGTTTTCAATTGACATTGGTTTGTCGTAAGTGTCTTCTCTATCTCTAGGTACAACAGGTCTTAATCAGCTTCTCAGTAGTACAGGTAACATGGCCTCCAAGAGAATTGGATCAAAGGACAAGGTTGAAATCCGTATTGGAGATGTGGTTGAACAGTTGTCTATGAGCTTGCTCGTTTACACAGACACACTTTTGTTCATTGTTAAAGACATCAAGATCACTTGGAAAGAAATAAATAACATATTCGTAGGCAACTTTGAGGAGAATTTGGAGGATCATCATGTTTATGTCAATATTCATAAGTCAGGATTGTACATAGTTGCATGCAAGTATCTCACCTTCCCGTGCGCAGACGTGATCCACTGGATTGTCTCACAATGATCTTGAGATGATGATACTGAGCAGTGTCAGTGGAGTAGATCTTTCTACCTTCAGGGTATAAGATTATCAACAGATATATCATTTTCCACAACCGGTGAACAATATGGATGCACCATTCTACACTCCCAGTAACAATGTGAACATAAGAGACATATTGAAGCAGTGGGTAAGGGAGCCATCAAAGTTCAAGACAACACTCAACCAGATATACAATGAAAATACACTCAAGAAGGCTTACCAACTCTTGGTCATCTTCACATGTCGCCTGTATGGACAAGAGAGTATGGATACCTTCCCGCAAACTTGGGTTATTATGTTGGATTTGTTGGAAAGTGAAGAAAATCCTTTCAACTAGTCTGACATGTTGGCTCTTCAACTGAAATTGCATGTATCAAGTGCGTGGAGTCCACCCAAGGATTAGCAAGCAAGATTCTTCATTTTCGCCTACCTGCTCAATGCAATATGTTCCCTTCAATTGTTTCCTATCATGGGTTGGATATGGACACCTTCAGAGAATGTTGTGGATGTATATTGCAAGTTGCTCTCAGAGTGTAGCTACGAGGAGTCATGGCTAGACTATCTAACCATTTCATTACCCCCTTGTACACGATGATGTTTGAACAAGATCCACCTTGCATGTCCCAGGAAGCAATGGAGGCATTGTTGAACATTGCAAATTCGTACGCCTCACTCGATGGCACCTTCATCAGGATGTATAACGCGGAGAAGGCTTAGCATTTGTTGTTGAAGTTTTCCACGGACAAGTTGGTCATGCAGGAGGTTTCATACCACATCTCGATAGGGTTATCAGCTGGATTGAATAGGAAGAAGAAGGCACCATGGCCTATGCTTCCCTTGTGGATTGGGTTGTATGTGATCTAGAGTTTACAAGAAGTGGACGTTGAGGTAAAGGAATTCAATAGCTTCAAGTTCGGCACCAATAGTTTCAATCCGTATGATCTACATGGCTTATGCAAGGACCACTATTCGAGAGTGTACTATCCTTGGATCCATGGGGTGTGTCATTGACCAGAGGAAGACCCTTGGAGATATTCCTATAACTCTTCTAGGCTCAATGAACCGGTCAGCATAGTAGTAGAGTGGTCAGAAGCACTCAAGGCAATGGCACCACAGGAAGCAACAACAACAACAGCAGCAAGAAGAAAACCTACTCAAGACAAAGGCAAGAAGAATATTGTCAAAAGTGCAGAAGTGGAGAAAAGCTACAAGTTTAAGGAAGATCCACTTATTGAGAGAGTATCTTTTGAGATAGATAAGAAAAGGGAAAAAAAAAAAAGGAGGGATAAGAAAAGACTGGAAGAGAGGGAGAGGAAGTTGAAGAAAGTAGATCAAAAGATCAAATAAGAACAAGATTTGTGCAAAAGAGAGAAGGAAGCATAGCAAGAATAGGAACAGGAGTAAGTGCAAGGCAATCAGACAGCACAAACTGCACCGATACAGGTTGAAGACTTAGATCCACTAGCAGTAGATGATGAACAAGGTGAGAAGCCATATGAATAGGAACTTTCTCAACAAGATGAATTGATGGATGAAAAAATGGACATGGAGATGGAACAATCGGAACTAGATCAGGACATTGACCTCATGCCAAAAGCAACTGAGGTCACCCCATAAGCTTCACCATGTCTAGCAGCAGAGAAAGTCCCAAGTGTACAAGGGGATATTTTTCTCCTTGAGGATAATCTGGGAACATATGTGTACAACATAGCCTTTGATGAGTCATAACATAGAGTTGTATAGACATGAAGAGCACACATCCCAGATGAGCATGTATGACATGCGCACCTTGAAGAACGAGTGATTGTGTCAGATGTGCGAAGACATCCATCTTCCTCGGTTGATGCTACGAAGGCTTATGTCAAAGCCACGAGCTCAAGTGTGAAGTTCTTGATAGTAGAAAATGAGTGCATGGCTAAGGAATTACGAGTAGCCAGGCAAAGAGAGGAACAATCAACAAGATCTTCCAAAGAAAAGATGAAGAAATCGATACTCGATGAAGTATTAGCTCTTAAGACAGTCATGTAGAGATTGTATGACAGGTTCGTCACCATTCACAAGGTAGTTTTCCATCTACATGGTCATTAGCAGCACTGCACCAAGATAACCTGAACACTCACACATAGAGATGTTGTTATTGATCATGTACATACATGGAAAATGAGGTACAAGGGATCAAGATGATGAAGACGCATGTTGATTTGGACAAAGCACACATCCAGAGTTTGATTTGTAACTATGAAGAACTCTTGCTGCTCATCATCAATGTTGAGGTTTCACATGCACGATTGTTCAAGATTTTGGATGTCCTGGTGAGAAAGTATGGCACCCCATCAATTGGAACACTCAACAAAGCCAAAGAGAAGAACCAAGTCCAATTGGAGCTCGATGTGTACTTTGATCAGTTGATGCACATGGCCATCAGAGAAGATTTGCATATTAGCACAAAGAACATGTATAGATATGTCGTTGGTCCGGCCATGCTCAAGAATAAGTTGCACATGTTACAAGACAAGTTTGACAGAGGTTCTAGATCAGTATACCTGGAAGCGATGGAGGCAAGGGTTCGTTTCCAGAAAAACATCATCAAACAGTACGTGGACTCCATTGCGCAATACCAAGCTTGGCATCAATTTGTCACCGAGGATCACAGAGAGGATGTTGATGAGTTGGTCTTTCCCGATCCGGATTTAAACAGGAACGCAATAAAATACAGAGATAACCATATAAACAAAGATGCAGCGGAAATAATGCTTCATTTCATTAGTGGAAAATACCGAAATATGCTTACAACCAGAATTGGAAATAAACCAGCTAGGGCGATGGTAGCTTATCTCTGAGAAGAGATGTGCAGCTACATGCCTCTGAACTGTTCAAAAACTGTGTTACAATGAGGCTCGAAGGCCTATATATTGTTGAGAAACAATGGAAAACCCTTCACATTCCAAAACCTAACCCTAGGAGATGAAACGCCAAACTATGGGCCCCGTTTGGGGGTAAGTTGGTACATCATCTTCCCGGGGTCGTAACTTTAGCATATGATCTCCGTTTGACACGTACAATAGCTCATTAGAAAGATCTATTCGATCACTATCATTGTTGGAATGGGCAACATCGGTCCATTCCATGGACCCATGTTGCCCCCGGATTCCCTAAAAACCATCGTTTAGTGCCTCAAAACGGCTCCAGAAGTTCAGGACCCGAAAAACTGCTAAAAATAGTAAGTTGTGCTACAATTAAGGAAACTGAAAATGCTGAGAAAGACAATGGTGGGGGTCCAGGTGGACTTGGCAGGTGGCCACCAATATCCACCT
>APFE031626584.1:0-14494 GCA_000404065.3 Pinus taeda | reverse complement strand
TGCTCATCATTTATGGCAAGGGAATGAAGTCTTCCTATCTGGGAGATGGAAACAATGAGCCTGTAGTAGTTTCTCCTGGCCCTTAACCACATTCTTGTGGTCTACCATGGGATTTTTCTTTGACATCTGAACTTGTCAATGAAAAGAGAATATATTTGTTTCAATTGTGGCATCTTCTTTTACCACTACCACTCATAACCTGGGAAAGATTTTCACATTGCAGATGGCACCCTCAATGATAGCACTGACCCTCTCTCTTGGTATTCTAAGGCTGTCTAAAGCATGTACAATGACAACATTGGATCTTACTTTGTATTTTATAATGAGAATTATTTTTATAATAGAAATTCTTATGACTAGTGGCATACATGCTTGCATTATCTACTTTCTTGAAAGTGCATAACGTTTTTCATGTTTCTTTATTGAAAAATTATGTCTATATGATCCCGTAACCATGTCATTGATTAGAATTTTATTAAGTGGATCTAGAAGGAGAAATTTTGGTACAAACAATGCATATAATGGACGATAAGGCCATGATGCTTTGGAACAAATACATGGGATGGGTAAATATCTAGTGGATGTGCCACAACCCTAAAGAAGGAACATGGGATCTTAAAATTTTTTTGTGAGAAAAATACCACATTTATTTTTGTATTTTTAATTATAAATTTGTATATATGCACACCTGTATGGTGTTGATCACTAAGGATGGTCTAGAAATAAGGGGATGAGGATTGTAATGCGCTATGTTTTAATCCCTAGTTTAATAATGTGCGTTTGTGTCTGATTAGAGGCCAAAGTGCCTATCATTGTAATAATTTCAACTATTATTAATAAAACACATCAAAGGCTACAAATAAATAAGGACATTAGTTATCAGTGTGTAGCTAAAGATTCTATACCACTTTTTTTTATATTTTTATATACACTTCTTTGAAATTAAGGAAATTTTGGTTATGTGAGCTTCTTAGAGCGGTCATGTATCATTTTGAAATAATGCATTCTTAGCCTTATTTTTTGGGTGTTGGGGGTTCACTGACTGATTATTCTCATTCATTTTTGGTGTCCTTACTTCTTAAAGAGAAGAGGAGTTCTATGAAATTGTATTGTTGTTAGTGATTTTGTATCAAAAATTAATATTATTCCACGATATGGAAGATGCCTAAGTGCATGAATGCATTGGCCTTTCCGGTGAAACTATCCATGGATGAGATTCTCTGGATTTTCTAGCATTAATATTTCTTGATTAGTAACAATGTAATATTATATGGAAAATGAATAGCATAAGGGACTCCACTTCACAAAAGGGATTATTTTCCTTAGGTTGTGTGAGCTAAAGGGAAAAGAGAGTTGGGAGTTTGGATTTTTAGTTCTTACAAGTTATAAATTCTCTCAATCTCAGTCCTCTCCTCTCAATTGTTATTGTTCAAAAGAAAGAGAAAGAAGTTAACTCCTTTTGATATTGCATACGTACACTACACACATTGAAATGGTTGGTTTGTTAAGGAGTTGATCACTAGAATTAATTGGGATAGAAATCAAGATTTGGGCATATAAAGATCACTTGAATTTATGCACTATAATTGTGACATAAACCAATTAACCAAGAGGTTTTGGGTTTCTTGAAATCAGAATCAAGAAAGGACGTATTAGGTTTACCTGATGGCATGGGATTGTTTCTATTTTTCTTCTTTGTAGTGCTCGAAGTGGCAAGAACATAAGGTAGAGGTGGAAATATGATGGACACCTCAATTATCTTTGTAATGCACATGGTCCTTCCATGCAACATGATCATATTCCACTCATTTTAGATGTTTTTGTTGATCATTTTCAACCCATCATTCAATGTGTCCTTTTCGATTGTCTTCATTCCATCATCCAACGTGTGTTTGCCGATCATGTTTGGGAAATGGATGAATCATCAAATTCTAATACCAGAGGACTGCTGGGCCCATTCCATCGACTACAATAGCAATTATGATGAGCACTTGATGCAGATTGTTTATTTCAACAATGTCATCACAATTGATTTCTGCAGTTGGATCAAAATTTCTACAAACTCTATATATCATATTCTATCAGGTGTCATCTAGGGGTTGTGTCCATTCAGTTATTAGAGATCTACCTCCTCTTCTCGTCCTGTTGGATCCACAAACTGGAGACGTTGATCAAGTGTTCATCATCTATGGTGAGGGAGTGAAGTCTTCCTATCTGGGAGATGACAACAATGTGCATGTGGAAAACGTGTCTGGGCTCTTAACCACGCTCTTGTGATCTAACATGTGATTTGTCTTCAATAGCTGAATCAATCAACGAAAAGAGAATATATTTGTTTTAATTATGGTGTCACCTTTTACCACTACCACTCATAACCTGCGGCAGATTTTCACACTGCAAATGGTGTCCTCAATGATAACATTAACCCTCTCTCTTGGTCTTCTAAGGCTATCTAAACTATATGAAATGAAAATATTGGATCTGGTTTTTGATTTTATAGTGAAAGTGATTTTCATAATAGAAATTCCTATGACTAGTGGCATACATGCTTACATTATCTGATTCCTTGAAAGTGCACAATGTGTTTCATGTTTCTTTATTAAAAAATAATTTCTATGATCCTAACCATGTCATTGACTATAATTTTATTAATTGGATCTAGAAGGAGACATTTTTGGTACAACCAATGCATATACTAGAAAACAAGGCCATGATGCTTTGGAACAAATACACGGGGTGGTTAAAGATCTAGTGGATGTGCCACAACCCTAAAGAGGGAATATGGGATCTTCAAGATGCTTTGTTAGAAACATACCACATTTATTTTATTTTATTTTTAATTGTATATTTTTATATATGCACACATGTATGGTGTTGAGCACTAAGGATGGTCTAGAAATAAAGGGACGAGGATCGTAATGCCCTAGATTTTAATCCCAAGTTTAGTAATGTGGTTTTGTACCTAATTAGAGGCCAAAGTGCCTATCAATGTAATAGTTTCAACTATTATTAATAAAATACATCAAATACTATAGATAAATAAGGACAATAGTTATAAGTGTTTAGCAAAAGAGTCTATAACACTTTAATTACATTTTTCTATACACATATTTGAAATTAAGGAAAATTTTGGTTATGTGAGCTTCTTGGGTGTTGGGGGTTCATTTGTTCATTACTATCATTCATTTTTGGTGTTCTTACTTCTTGAAGAGAAGAGGAGTTCTATGAAATTGAATTGTTGTTAGTGATTTTGTGTCAAACGTTATTATTATTGCACCATATGGAAGATGCCTAAGATTATTAATGGATTGGCCTTTTCGATGAAACTATGCATGGATGATATTCTTTGGAGCTTAGAGCATTACGATTTATTGATTAGTAGCACTATAACACTAGGTGGAAAAACAATAGCATAAGGGACTCCACTACATAAAAGGGATTCATTTTCTTGGGTTGTGCAAGCTAAAGTGGTGTTGACAGTGCTGGACCTGCCAACATTCAAGGGATATGCCCATTATGATGTCCCAACTAGACCTCACACCCTTTGTTGTAGGTGTCCCATCTGGTACGATGGCCCGATTTCCATTCTCTTAGAGATTTTCCCTAGCTCTTACTATTTAACACATGAGAGTGTTTTGCTAATATCTTTGAAAAGTGAGATGAGTGTACCTGGTGAGTGCGTAATGTAACTTGTGTCTAGGTTCTCTTACTGTAAAGGGGGAGAGTAAAGTAAGCCTTTAACTAAGAGGTAGTAGTACCACCCAGGAAGAGACACACGCGAATCAAAAGAGGTCTATCCAACATCCAACGGAGTATTCAACAATTGATACGGTAGTCGTTAAAACCAAAGTACAAGAAAAAACACGTACACCGTACAACACATTCCAAAAAATGTAAGTAATAAAACAACGAAGTAGCTCAACTATCTTTGTATAGGTGAAACAAACATGCATTACAAATTCTGAAAGAATAGTCGTACAAACATCTACAAAACATGCATGAGAATGTGCTGGCCTTAACATGCTTCTGTATTAAGAAAAATTTCCAAGACACATTTGTACACCATACATCACTAGTCCGAGTAGTGGGACATTGGAGCCACTCCTCACTCCTCAAATAACTGACTAAAACTCTCAAGGCCATGTGGGAGGAGCCAAGGTGAAAATTCCTTGCTCATATAATGGAAGGGATATATATAGCCAAGGGTGATGCTTGACCCTTGTGACTGTTGGACTACCCTCATGACTGTTCAAACTCCTATGACTTTTCAAGTAACATGACTCTTCATCTTTATGTGTGTGTCCATTGGAATTTTTCTTTACATTACATTCATTTACAACAGATATGGACCATAGTAGTGATGTGGCCTTGATAACTCATGAAACAACTTGACATGACACTGCTGACATGGACTGGATGGCTGTGGTGGAAATGTCAAGTTGCTGTTGATTCTGAGTGAGGGATGTGCTCCTGGATGTGCTTTGTCTTCTCCTCCACATGGCTTGATGTTGTGGGGTCTTCAATGGTCTTGGTATTTTAATATGGTTACATGCATGTGATCCTTTCACTTTCTCTTTGATGAGCTTATTTCATCCATCCAGCTACAAGTAAGTCTTCTAGCATGTGCGCTCCTCCTTCATCCCGTTCGTCGTCTCTCCATGATCTATCAGTGTACCTATTCCTTAAATTCACTCATGATGGGACAAAATTAAATCCAAAACCTCCTAGTCTAAGATGATGCATTTCATTCCATGGTCCGAGCCTGAGATAGATGACAAGCTGGGGATAGGTCCCAGTAACTACACATTGTGCAGTTCTAGGTGACAGGGAGGGGGACTGGTCATTGAGACTACACAGAGCGCATCTCAAGCTTGGATGAGGAACTTTAGGGCACAATCTTCACTGCAAGGGAAAATTGCACAAAGGCCACTGGGAGGTAGGATTGCGTAGTTGAGGACAGTGGAAGCTCTAAGGTGGGACCCTGAGAGGCATCTTTGTGCAGTTTCCTTAGGGAAGACAAGGCATGACAATAGAGGGACCAGAGGATATTTTTGCATAGTTTATGAGAGCAACGAGTCTCGACTGAGGGAGGTCATTGGGAGGACACATATATGAATTTTCTGGGAGCAGTGTAGGTTCAGGTCTCTGTGCAATGTAGGATTCCAGGGGGTAGGAAGGATGCTTAATGATTGATCTTATGAAGTGCGCAATTCAGGTTGGGCTTTGAGGCAGATTTTGCGCAATTCTGGGAAGGAAGGAAAGTTGCTCACTTATGGGATTGTGAAGTGCAACTGTCCTGGAGGATAGCCTTAAGCAGTGTGCAGTTTTAGGTAGTAGAGTAGCATCATTGAGGGCTGAGACTACACAGTGTAGCCCAGTTAGGGTCTGGTGAGAGGAGGGTTGTCTGGTCGGAAGAATTTTTAGGAAAATGACTAAGTGTGGGAAGGAAGTGTACCTGTGAGGACTCGACATTGTGATCACATAGTTAGCATACTTGGATGACATGATGACATTCACCATCGGGACAACAGACAAAGAATTTCCCTCTGTGAGACCGTTTAGAGCTGAGAGCAACAAGTACGACACTTGAGATAGACCTTCAGATGACTGTGATGAAACTTGCATGATAGTGCTTACAACTTTGTGTGTGAGTTTGACCGATGTACAAATAGCTAGGTAAAATGAAACACACAAGACAAACTTTCGAAATCACCAAAACAAGACCACAAGTGATGAAAAAGCAATCAACATGCCAAAAGACAACAGTTGGTAAAACAAGAAAAAGGGGTGAAATTACTGAACGGGAGCTCATGGAATGAGCTCGAGTGTTTGCAACCATCGAAGGAAAAACCAACGAAGGCTCTGAAATTTGAGTGCAAGCCAAAATTTTGGAGGGTGTTGCAGCCACTACAACACTTGGTGACACACTAGTTGAATACCAGCTTCTCTGTTTTGGTCCATTTTTAGTGCAACACTTTGGTCCTTCGGGGAGTATTGATTCATTGTGCAGACTACTTTGGCTTCTGCACTTACCCCATGGACATACATGGTCCACCTTGTACCTTCTCACAGGTCAATTCTGTTTTGATAAAAGGCAACTCACAGTATTATAGGTATATTCAGAGGTAACAGGGAAGTGGTACAGAAGAACAAGAAGATGGAACTAATGTCGACTAATCAGAATAAAGAAGTTGAAGGAAAAGGTTGAAGTAAAGCAGTTTAAGAAGTATACTTAGGTCCACTTAGTCAAAATAGCATATACACATTGGTCCATAGAACAAAAAGAGAGTATACATATACACACGCTCTCACAAGAGGAAAAGTGCATACAGGTTGGAAAATCAAGAGTAGAGAATACCAAGTGTCAATACCATGGTATTAGCCCACAATACTGAGTGGAGTAATGACTATTTGATCATGCCCAAGAATACCACGGGTCACTAAGTGGTTTTAGTTCGAGGTATTGAGAAAGGCCAAAAACTATATAAAGAGGAGAAGATCATAAGGCCAAGTGTGGAAGTGGATGGGTTTCTAAGGAATACTTCTATTTGAAGTATATTTTATGTTGTAGGGGCTATGTTGGTGATTTGATTTGAAATATTTATGTGCACCTTGAATTCAATGTTGGATCAGGATCATGAGACGTGAAATGAATTATCATTGAATGATCTGATATCGGTTGGGATAGAGCTGATTATATACACCTGTTTTATTCTTTAAATGTCATGATCCGGGTTTGTCTGAAGTCCAAAATTGCAACAAAGTTATGAGCGAATATTTGCAGATCTACATGCTGGTTCGTCTTGGTAAAAGCATGTGTACATGCAGGTTCTACTCTTCCAAGTAGAATATACAAAAGAAGACCCTTTTTCTTTAGATCTGACTGATCTATCTGATCAGTTCTGTTGTTTTACTTCTATATGTCAATGAAGTCTTCTTATTCTGAATGTAAAACTGAATGCATAAGGAGTTTGGTATCTGATTGATTGATTATATAAGTGAGAAGAGCGATATTTGCTACTACTTATGTAAAGCTCTGTAAATAGATAATAGATGGTCAATATATTACCAGTTGGTATAGACTTGATTCAGAAGTTTTATGTTTCAATAGTTTGGAAGGTTACGCAAGTTTGATTACAGGAAGTAGCGTATACATGCAGGTTGGGTTCAGTAAAGTAGCGTATACATTCTGATGCATGATTTTTGAGATTACAACTAGTTCTGAATGATGATACAGGTTTCTGGGTTTAGCATAGTGTTCTGGTGACAGTGATCTAATTGTTCAGATTAACTGAATGTTGGTTGATGCAAATTAAGTTTCAAATTTTGATGGGTCCACTATGAAAATTTGATGAAACGAGGCCTTCATGTGTATTGTTATGTACCAGGAGCATCTAGTCTGAAAATTTATGAAACATGGTCCCTGGAGGAAGAGATAAAGTTGTAGCCTTTTGCAGGCTGATGTCTACGTACTAGTAATCACAATGGCTAGTACAAGAGCTAGGAGGTTTCATCTCCCTTCCAGTAGAAGTTGGAAAACGAGAGAAGGTTGTAGCCTTTTGTAGGTGGGTGTCTATACACTGGTACAAGATTGTAAATAGACTTTCTTATTATTAAAAGAATACAGAGATGACAACAGCAGGTGGTTTTCACCCACATTGGGTTTCCACCTTAAATCTTGGTGTTCACGTGTGTTTCTTATGTGTGATGACTTATTTTGGTTTTACTACTCTTTTTAATAAGTTACTGATGCACTGGTTAAAGATCAACACATGATAAATTGTCTAAATCAAAAGTTTTTTGGGTGTACACTGGTTTCTCTAATCATAGTTGTGTGTACACTCTAGTTCACTTCATAGAAGTAGTGTATATTAATCTGTTTGAGAAAAGAAAAATGATTGATCAGATGATACTGATTCACCCCCCTCTCAGTATTATTTCCGACAATTGGTATCAGAGCAAGTCATTATGAAGAAATTGATCGCTTGAAGGAAGATCTTTCAAGATGAATAATAAAAAAGGCATGGGATCCATCAGACCACTAATATTCAATGGGAGAAACCTAGTATATTGGAAAATAAGAACTAGAGCCTATCTATAATCACTTGGAGCAAATGTTTGGGAAATTGTAGAAGGAGGATATCAATTTCCAGCAGCAATTCCTACAAACTCTATAAGTAAGAAGTTATACGAAATTAATGCCAAAGGTGTCAATATATTATTGGGAAGCCTGTCAGAATCAAATTTTATCAAAGTCATGCAGCTCAAGACAACCAAAGAAATACAGGACAACATCATTCAAAGCTTTGAAGGAGACTCTTAGGTAAAATGTGCTAAGCTTCAAACTCTCAGAATTCAGTATGAAACTCTTAAGATGAATAGTTATGAGAGTGTTTCTAGTTACTTCTTACGTATAGATGAGATTGTTAATTGTATGAAGAATTTGGGTGAAGAGATAAAGGAAGTTACATTAGTGGAGAAAATTTTGAGATATTTTTCTTCTAAATTTGAGTCAAAAGTGTCTGCCATAGAGGAAAAACAGGATCTTCAAACTATTACAATGACTCAACTCCATGGAATCCTATCTTCCTTCGAAATGAGAAAAGGAGGTCCATCATATATGAGAGAAGCCGCTTTTAAAGCATCAGCAAGAGGAAAAGAAAAGGAGGAGCACAATGAATCAAGACACATTTTTGAAAAAGAGGATGAGGTAAATTTTGTCTAGAAGATTCAATGGGGTTCCTAAAGATTCAGAGATAAGCTACCTTTCAAATGCTTTGCTTGTGGTAGAGTCACCCACTATGCTATCAAATGTCCTCATAAAGATAAATATGAAAAGGGAAAGGAATATGCTAAAGGAAATAGAAAACAGGTTGTGAAAAAAGGAGTTACTATACACATGAAGATAGTGATGGTTTATCTAATAGTGATGAAGATGAAACTAAACAAGATTATAGACTACTCATGGCCTATGACAATGATGATTTTTTGGATGCATTAGAAGAGGACAATTTTCTTGAAGAAATCACTAAACTCAAAATCTGTTTAGAAGAAAAGAATATGATCATATATACTTTGACACACTAACTTGTTGAAAGAGAAAAACACAATGAAAATCTAGAATGTGAAATTGTGGGTCTAAGAAAATATCTTGAGAAAACAAAATCTCTTAATCTTAGATTTTCTAAAGGATCAGAAACTTTAAATGAAATCATCAAAGTTTAGCTTTATCCTCTGATAAAGACAGGTCTTGGATATATTGAAGAATCATATCAATCACAGAATTTGTCAACCTCCACTAGAAGCTATCTTGATGAAGCAAAGACCATTGAACAGTATGTCAATTGTCTAACAAAGGCCTAAAATTACTCATCAGGTAAATCATACTCACTTTACTCCAAGGATGAATATCGGTAGAAGCCGCAACCAATGGGTAAAAAATGAAAAAAGATTCTATAATCACAGAAACTTCTTTAATGGGCAATTCTTTTCATGTTATAACTTTGAGCACAAGGTTGCTCAATGTGTTGCTTACAAAACTATCATGACTAGAGAAGCACAAAATCAAAGGGATGTAATATGAATCAAGAAAAGTTCCTATAATAACTTTTTTCCTCTTGAAAATGAAATATACTGCTCAATTTGTAACAACTTTGGTCATGAAGAATCTGAATGCAGGAGAGAATTTCGGCCAACAATTCAAAAGGAGCAAACACCTTAAATCTCAAGAAATGGAGAAGGAAGGAATCTCAATCAGAAATATTTGGTATAGCTTTGTATGTAGAAGGGCAATAAAATTTGTGGTACATTGACAATGGATGCTCTAAACACATGATGGGTGATAAAGAGAAACTTCATTCATAAAATGCTTTAGAAAAGGAAAAGAATGTCTCATTGGAAATGACACTCTAGCTGTCATTAAAGGTAAAGGTTCTGTTTTCTTGAAAGAAAAGGTTAAATCTGGAAATTTCATGTATGTAGATGGTTTAAGGCACAACCTGTTGAGTGTCAGTCAAATATGTGATAAAGGAAATGAAGTTGTGTTTCTATCAAATGGATGTGTCATTCGTGAGCTTGATACAAGAAAAACCGTGATCAAAGGTACAAGAACTCCAAACAACTTATACATACTCAAAGGAGGACAACAAAAATGCTATCTGAGAAAAACAGATGAAAAGGTTGTGGCATAGAATATTGGGACATCTAAGCTTTTCTCCAATGAGAAAAGCATGTAGGCTCAAGGCAGGTCGTGATCTTCCAGATATCAGTATCCCAAAATACCATATGCAAACCATGTCAAATCAGTGAGCAAACCAGAGTTCACTTCATCGAAAAGGAAGGGTCAGCAAGTAAGCCTCTTGAACTCATCCATAGTGATTTATGTAGACCAACAAGGAAAAACTCTCCTCGAGGAGAAGAATACTTTATTTTGTTTATTGATGATTTTTCCAGGATGTGTTGGATAGGTCTTCTAAATCATAAAGATGAAGAATTTGAAAAGTTTAAATCCTTCAAAGCTTTAGTAGAAATGAATCAGATTGAAAAATCAAATGTCTCAAATTTGATCAAGGGGGAGAATTCATATTAGGTGAATTATTTGACTTTTGTGAACAACATGGAACAAAAAGGGAATTTTCCACCGCAAGAACTCCTCAGCAAAATGGTGTGGTAGAAAGGATGAACATAACAATTCAACAAATGGCTTGAGCTATGATAGATGAATTTGGAACTCCTGCAACCTTCTGGGGTGAAGCTACATTTGTTGCCGTGACTATTCTCAACAAAGAAAATGTTTGGGTAAATAGCAATCAAACTCCATATGAACTTTGGTATGGTAAGCCTCCTACTATAAAACACTAGAGCTTTTGGAAGAAAATGTTTTAACAAAAGTACTCATGAAAAACTTGGTAAATTTGAACCCAGAGCAGATGAAGGTATTATTCTTGGTTATTCATCTAGAAGAAAAGGATACAAATGTTATAATAAAAGACTTCAGAAAATTGTTGAAAGCATTGATGTTATAGTTGAAGAAGCATGTAGAAATCTGGAACAAATGAAATTAATAAAGGAACATGACAATGAGGAAGATGGGGAATGCTTTCCCACATCAAATCAAAATGGTATATAAGAAGAAACTAATGAAGCACTAGAGGAAGATACAATAGATAGGGAAAATTCTCCATCTAGGTATGTTCAAAAGAATTATCTAGAATCTCAAATTCTAGGAGAAAAAAGGTTTGGAGTATAGACAAGAAGAAGTCTTACAGGGACCTCAAGTTATCTAGCATTACTATCCTACACAAAACCTTAGAATGTAAATGAAGCCTACAAAGATGAATGTCGGATCAAGGCCATGGATGAAGAATTAGACTAAATTGAAAAGAATGATACTTGGGAATTAGTTCCTAGACCTCATGATAAAAATGTTATAGGAACAAAATGGATATTTAAGAATAAGTTGAATGAAAATGGAGAATTTATTAGAAATAAGGAAAGACTTGTTTGTAAAGGGTATGCTCAATAAGAAGGTATAGATTTTGAAGAAACATTTGCACCTATTGCCAGACTTGAAGCTATCAGGATGTTTCTTACCCTTTCTAGTTTTCAAAAATTCAAAGTATATCAAATGGATGTAAAATTATCTTTCCTTAATGGAGATTTAGAAGAATAAGTGTATATTGAACAACCAGAAAAATTCATTCTTGGAAACGATGCAAAACTCGTATGAAAGCTCAAAAATGCTCTCTATGGTCTGAAATAGGCTCGAAGGGCTTGGTGTTACCGCCTTGACAAATATCTACAATGACAAGGTTTCACAAAATGTTTTGCAGATAAAAATTTATACAAAAAGATTGAAAATGATAAACTGTTATCTATTGTTGTTTATGTTGATGATATCATATTTGGTAGCAATGAAGAATCCATGAGTCAAAAGTTTACTTTAGTAATGTAGCAAGAATTTGAAATGTCCTTACTTGGTGAACTTATTTTCTTGGTCTACAAGTACAACAAACAAAATATGGTATCTTTATTTGACAAACCAAAAATCTCAAGCATATCTTGAAGAAGTATGGGATGGAAGATTCTAAACCAGTATGTACTCCAATGGTAATAGGATGTAGTCTCATCTCTAACGATGAATCACCAACAATAAACCAACCAACTCACAGGTCTATGATTGGAAGTCTACTTTATCTAACAGGTACAGACCTGACATCATGCATGAAGTAGGAATTGTTGGAAGGCCCTAAGCAAATCCAAAGGAAAATCATCTCCAGGCAGTCAAAAGAACCTTCAAATATCTTCAAGGAACTCAAGACTTTGGACTATGGTATCCTAAAGATACAGACCTTACTCTTCATGTATATACAGATGCAGATTGGGCAGGAAGTGTTGATGATCGAAAGAGCACTAGTGGAGGTGCATTCTATATGGGTTATCGGTTGGTGTCTTGGTTCAACAAGAAGAAAAGTTCGATTGCCTTATCTACAGCTGAAGAAAAATATGTGGCAGTTGCATCATGCTGCACACAACTACTTTGGATGATGCAAACATTGTAAGACATTTATATCACATGTACTCCACCCATCTCCATTCTATGTGATAATACAAGTGCCGTCCGTATTTCAAAAAATCCAGTCATGCACTCCAAGACCAAGCACATACGCATTAAGTACTATTTTCTACGAGAACAAGTGCTTGAACAAAAGGTTAATTTGGAATATGTTCCCTCCAAAGAATAGGTTGTTGATATATTCAGCAAACTGCTTCCCAGAGAAACATTTGAATATCTCAGACAAAAGCTGGGAGTAGTTCCTTCATCTTCTTGCTGTTAAATATAGTTTTTCAGAGGAAGGTTATTATACATGAGATTCATGAAGTATAGTTGTGTATACACGCGAGTTTCTGTGGCTGAAGGAGCGTATATGTTTTCCTGACAAAATAAATAAATAAATAAACAAATAGTGATTTAGACTCTAATATGGGTGGTCTGTCTTATATTGATGATTCTTGTTTGATGATATCCTTTGTTCATTGATCCTTTATCTGTCTGAAAAAGATGCCTTGATGAATGACTTGTTGACAATGCATAGGTAGCACAGGTTCAGGGGGAGCATTCGCCTTCACACACATTATGCATTGTTGGCATTATAGTTGCTGATTTCAGCTATAGTTTCACAACTTTATATCATTTGGTGCATAATTCATGTAAAGATCTAGGGGGGGACATGATTACTTTTGTCATAGTATAAGTCCTATTGGACATATGATGTAATTTATTTCCCCACTATGCTTGGGATGGATGATGTAATATTTGTTGTATTTTAGTCATGTATAAATAATTGATATATCCCCACTTGGTTGGGTGGATGAGTCAAATGTGGTGTATCCCCACTTGGTTGGGTGATTGATGTATGTATGAGTCTTTGGCCATAAGGAGGTCATACTCACTTAGTTGAGTTATAGAGTCATGTTATCCTTTTAAATCATATCTCTGTAGACTCGTCATGTACACAGGGGCAGCTGGATATCAACATGCATATCAAAGGAAGAGAGTAGCTTGGTCCACCCTTTTGCCCTTGATGTCAAAGGGGGAGAGTATTTTTGGTGTTGCATGGTATCTCTAACAATTTCTACAACTTGTAGTGATCAACACCATTATGGTTTCTATCAAGTCCAAAGGGGGAGAATGTTGGCATTAGGATAAAAGTGTTGTCCTTGATGGAAACTCACTCACAGGTCAGTTCTGTTTTTGATAAAAGGAAACTCATAGTATAATAGGTATATTCAGAGGTAACAGGGCAATGGTACAGAAGGACAAGAATATGGAGTCAATGAAGTCTTCTTAGATCTGAATGTAACACTGAATGCATAAGGAGTTTGGTATCTGATTGATTGACTGTATAAGTGAGAATGGTGATCTCTGCTACTACTTATGTAAAGCTTTGTAAATAGACAGTACATGGTCAATATATTATTGGTTGGTACAGACTCGATTCGTAAGTTTTATGTTTTAGTAGTTTTGAAGGTATACACAGGTTTGATTACAGGAAGTAGCGTATACACGCAGGTTGGGTTTAGTAAAGTAGCGTATACATTTTGATGCATGATTTTTGAGATTACAAACGGTTTTGAATGATGATGCAGGTTTCTGGGTTCAACATAGTGTTCTGGTGACAGCTATCTAATTGTTCAGATTAACTGAATGTTGGTTGATGCAGATTAAGTTTCAAATTACGATGGGTCCAGTATGAAAATTTGATGAAACGAGGCCTTCATGTGTATTGTTGTGTACCAGGAGAATCCAAACTAAAAATTTATGAAACGTGGTCCCTGGAGGAAGAGAGAAGGTTGTAGCCTTCTGTAGGCCGATGCCTACATATTAGTAATCACATTAGATAGTACAAGAGCTAGGGAGTTGTAGCTCCCTTCCAGTAGAAGCTAGAAAACGAGAGAAGGTTGTAGCCTTTTGGAGGTGGTTTCCTGTGTTGGA
>APFE031626572.1:0-10970 GCA_000404065.3 Pinus taeda | reverse complement strand
TACACGACTCATATCTGCTAAGATTATTTACAATTAATACATGCAGACTGGGTTTACAATTAGATTGATCAAGCTGCTGATGACTGCAGGATGGCACGGACACGTTGATCAGGTGCTGCCCCTTTTTGCAAAGAAAAAGGGGGTGTACTGCATGGGTAGTTGACCGGTAGAGGTCAACAGGCCTCATAACAGAATATGCTCAACTTCATCATGGCTGGTTGCTTTTTTGAAGTATTTTCCAACAACTCTAAACAATGGGTGACAGGGACCTGGCTGAGGAATTGCCTCCATAGAAGAGCACTAGTCTATTTCAGGTCCTTCCTGGGTGCAAAAGCAACAAGCTAGATTAGTTTGTGGATTCTTGGGCCAGACTTTCACTGAATTAGATTGTTGAGCGATGTATTCGGAATTTTGAATTAAAACTTGGACAAGTAGGAGATTTTCTTTTCAGGGCTCTCTGGAGGTGAGACTTTTGGTGGTTTTTGTAGATAGGGCACATATTTTCTTCACAAAAGGCAATTTCTCTACAAGTCATCAGATGGATTCAAGGGTTTTGCAAGAGATTGCAGAGTTCTGTAAAGACACGACAAGCTCCATTGCAATAGGGCCTCTCTCCTCAATCTTGCTTTTACAAATACATGAATATGAGAATCATTACACAGCACAACTAGCAAAAATCAAAGGATCTCTGTTGTCATTAAAGCAACAGTTGGCAGTGGTAGAAAACAAATGCAGCCATCTCTGAAATTGAACTCTTAATCTTCACAAAGATGATCAAGTAATGGCCTCACTTCCAAGAACCTCAACAAATTCATTCAGAGCAAGGCTTAAAGAGGAAGACTCTGTGCAACAATCCTATGAGGTAATGAAACCTGTGAGCGAAGAAAATGAACCAGCCGATACAAATTTGGAGGATGCTGCTAGTCACTATGCTCAAGGCTGAATTAAATGTTTTTTTATCACTTAAAAATTCTAGGCATTTACTATAAAATATATAGCTTAAAGAAGCAATCAATAATTTTGTAAAAGGAAAAGGCCATTCTCTGTTTTGGGGGTGTAACAGGGTTTTGTATGCTCTCTGTTTTTGCTCCTACGTTTTTCTAGAATTTTACTATGATGTAATCTCTACTGTAGCATTTGTTGCAACCTCTTTCTAATACAATTTACCCAGTTACTATTAAAAAAAAACTCAGGAAATTAAAATAATTAATGTGAATTAATGTAAATATGGGTGAGAAGCTTCTAAGTAATGAGAATCAAGTCTAACTTAATCTTAGCTGTTGATTAGAGATTAGATCACGGTCGTTGATTTCTCAATAGGAAAAGTATAAAGGAAGGCTTGGGGTCAGTTGGAGAACACACACAAAGAGAGCAACGCTTGAGCTTGATCGAAATTTTGGGGCATGGCTTGCTGAGAATTTCGGAGTAAGCTTCTAGTGCAAAGAGGGTCAATTCTACAGTGAGACTTTCATCCAAGGCCGAGAATACATAACAAAGAGGCAGCACAACACCAAGGAGAGACAGCGCAGCTCCAGAAGGGTGACGCAGACGCTGGAGGGCTAACGCAATCACGCAAAGGCAGCGCTGGAATTTATGTGAGGCAGATTGGGCATCAATTCAGAAGATCGATTTCTGAGCCGAGAAGGCTCACCAGGAGGGTGACACAGCTCCTAAAGGAGGTGGTGCAGTCCCTGCGCAGAGCTGGGAGCAGCGATCACTGTGTGAAAATTCCTGAATCTAACACATTAGAAACCCCTTGAGTCGAAAGCTTCTCCATTGCCTTTCTTCCTGGGGCACTGAGAGGCATAATATCCCAGCTCCCCACAGTTGAAGCACTTGACCTTGGAGATGTCTTTATTCTTCCTCTTTTGTACCCCCTGTTGTCCCGCTAATGCGAGAGTTGCATCTTCCTCCTCCCCCTTCATTCGAACTCCCTTACCCCTACTCACCGCCTTGGTCAATCTCTTGAGCTCTTCCTGTCAAAGAGCTACCCACATCTCCTTCCAACTAAGGAGAGTGACTCTGCCCAAAATGCTTTGGACAAATATCTCCCACTCCTCAAAGACTGCATTTAGGGCAGACCTGACCATGATCTCTAGATTCGGTGTAGACCCCACGAAAGTAAGCTGGTCATGAATCCCTTGCAACCTGAGAAGGAATGGATATATCTCCTCTCTTTTCTGCATCTGATATGACCTCAGTTGATTCTCTAATAACATCTTTCGTTGCATGGAAGAGCCCTAGTATAAGGTGGTCATCGTCTGCCACATCTCCCTTGTTGTGTTCTTCTCAGCAATATGTGGTATGACATGATCCTTGACCCCGTCTAAGATCATGCATTTCGCCTTCGCCTGGGCCTCCTCATACTTCCCATTTTGCACTAGGGTCAACTAGGACAACTACTGTTCTCAAGGCATAGTCCTTGATTCGATGTTTACCTAGGATTGCCAAGATCCTGGCCTTCCAGATGACAAAATTGGAAGCCTCATCCAATCTGTCCTAATCGCTCAATCTGTTCACTGCCATCTCTGCTCCTCTTCTCTAGACTCCCTCTGAGTCTTGATTTCCCTCTCGAAAATCCTTCGGCCAGTTGCCGAATCGCTCCTCTCCAATCCTCCGTTGCAACTTTAACTCGGATCTAAATTTCTTGGCTAGAAATCTGTCGAGGTAGTGATTCCCGCTACCTTGGTTCAATCTCCTTAGACATCCTTCTGCACCAACAAAAACAGGATCCCACTGGCTCCTCAAATCAAAATTTGCACAGCTCCCTTAGCCTCAGCAACTCAAAGAATCTGAGCCCTTCAAGCTATGCACATTCTCTATGTGGGTTGGATCTGCTCCTCCTGGCCAACTGCACCAATCCTTCCTGGTTCAGAAAGATGACGTGGCTTTGCGTGAGACTGATCTGCCCTCCTCTGCCTCTACGTTGGCCCTTCTCCTGGCTCAAAGTGCTGACGCAAGCACTGCGTGAGCCTCTGCATCACACTTTCTGCATTGCGTCACTTCTCCTCTTGCCTCTTTAGCTCTGGAACAACACCATCTCTTGGGACGGTTGCTTCTCTGCTGCAAATTCTGAGATTTCTCGACTGGTATCTTAAGTCGCCTATGATATGCAATCCCTCTGATACCATGTGAAAATTCCTAAATCTAACACATCAGAAACCCCTACTACAATTACTATTTTTAGGTTTACAATCTCCTACTTGTTCTTTACATTAACAAGTTATTTAATTGCATAAACATCGAAGTAAACATTGCTGCAGCCTTCACAAATATACAAATCATGCATTGAAATAAACTAAGACAATAACACAAGGGACACCGTTATTTTTGGACAATCGTCCCCGGAAAAAACCAATTCGGGAAAACCGGTGCAGCATATAGAGGGTTTGTATTATCAAGAAAATTTCGTGAATACAACTAGGGTGCCAGAAATGGCTCATCCAACAAAGAATATCCTTGGCAGTAGTACCTCTATCCGAAGACAAATATTCTGGCAAATCAGCAATCGAATGATCAAATCCCACAGTGACTTCAGTTATTCCCTATGCTAGACCATGCACTGCTCTGGAACTACGTCACTCCTTCAAGAGCTACGTCACCCTCTCTCGGCTCAGAATTTGTTGACCTACTCCCAGTCTGTCCCACAAAATCCCCCAGCGCTACCTCTGAAGCCCTCTACGACTTTTGTGTCAGCCTCTACGGCCCTTTGCGTTCTCTGCGTCAACTCCTACGGCCTCTGCGTCAACCCTTCTAGGGCCTGCGCTGTCTCTCCCGACACTGCGCTGCCTCTCTGCTATGTATTCTTCAGCCTCAGATGAAAATCCCTTGCTAAACTGCCCCTCGCTGCAACTCTGATCACTAACTCGATTTCCTCAACAATCCTCGCCCCAGAAAATAGAATTCTTGATCTCTCTTGGTGTGTCTCCAACTGACCCTCAAGCCTCCTCTTATACTTTTATTGTTGAGTCTTCAATAGCCGAGATTAAGTCCCTAATCAACAGCTAATATTAGAACTGGCTTGATCCTCGTCACTTAGAACTTTCTCACCCATATTTTATTAATACACATTAATATTTTTATTTTCCTAAGTTTAGACTTAGGAACTCATTAAAAATATCAATTATTTTAATAACTCTTCATCTAGGTGGAATTTCTCCAAACGATTTCTAGGTATTGGAGATTTCATGTGCCTTAGCCTCTCCACCAAATTTCATGGCTAGAGCACATCCAATACTACCCAAAATCAACACGCTGCACAACACTGGGAGAACAGAGTCACCTGTGGGGTTTGTTCATCCAATTGTTAGATCCGCCAAAATATCTATCTCCGGATAGAGGTACTTCTGCCAGGTTTATTCTCTGTTGGGTGAGCAGGATTTGGCACCCTAGTTTTATTCAAAAATCTACATAATTATAAAACCCTCATATCTGCTGCACCGGTTTTCCCACACTAGGTTTTTCCGAGGACGTTTAGTCCAAAAATAAGTGTGTCCATTGTGTGGTTGTCTCATTTTTTTTTTAGTACTTGATCTGTATATTGGTGTAGGCTGCAGTGTATTTGCATTAATATTTTTTGAATAATTTTAAAAATAACTTGTTAAAATGAAGAACACAAGTAGGTAATGCAAATCAGTTTACTGCAGTAGGATTTCTGATTTGTTAAATTCAGAAATTTTCACATAAAGTCAATGACAGCACATTACAGCCATCAGAATAAGGGTTTGATTACAAGCATGATTAGATTTGTTTCATAGATATCATAGTTTTTTTGTTGCATTGATAAAGTTATGGATCATTGTACTCTCTTTTGCTTAATCATTTGATGACGAATTAAGAAGAATAAGATTTACAAGGGTTTTCCCCATAGTGGGTTTTAACTTTTGCCCTGGTCTCGGACCAATCCCGGTGTCTCTATGTGTGCATGCTTTTCTTCTATAGTTCCTTTATGTTCTGCTGCATTGATAATGATGATATTCTTTCTATATAATTGCATATGTTGATGAATAATGGTGTAGATCTAAATAATGTAATGATGATATGGGGTGAACATAATGTATTAATGAAGAAATGCAATTATCAAAGCAAAGAACATGCAGCCCTATGAAAATTTACAGTAAAAGATGTCCCTTGGACATATTATCCCCTTTAGAAGTAGAAACCACCTAATAGGATACTAGGTTAACCCCATTTGGAGCTTAGAGACATTAGCACATTCCAAAGCCCATTCTGGAAGGGCATGTCGTTATGAAACTCCCACCTGTTTTCCATGGTTTGTAAGCTCTTTTATTCTTATTTCCTTGATGACTTGATGTATTGGAAGGCTAAGGGATGCATTGGATCTTATGCCGGATTGCAGGTGATCTCGATCTTGGGTTTGGTCTCCCTATACAAGGTCTTAACCCTCTAGAGGGCTACATTGGCACATGTAGGGTGTGTATTGAGAGACAGGCCTCCACAGCAGTAGAAATCACTCCATAGATCCCCAGAGATGTTCAAATATTGCTTGAGATTCACCTATTGGACGAGGAAGATGCACCTCGTTCACCTTTGCCCAACCAACCCCACAGTTGTACCATGCACTTGGCAGATGACCTAGGACTTGTATGTTGATGTGGTATCACTTACACCATCATCCAAGCCCTTACAAATGGCCTTCAAGCCTCTTCGACTTACTTGGAGACCCATGAGGTCACTTGTGTGCCCTCACAGCGATTGGGAGCACCACAGATTTATTATGTGGAGAACAAGGGGCCAACCCCTTGTCTATTACTTTTGGAAGTCCAATTCATCATTTTGGCACTTATGGACTTCATCAGGCCTCTTAGAGAGCCCAATGACATGCATTATTGATTATTCGACCTCTTGGGAGGATTGTTATTTTGTTTATGAGTTAGCTTGGTGGGCTTGTCACCAAAAGTTAGTTATTTGCACAATATTTTCATTTGATGGGCTAATGTAAGCTCAAATTAGGTAATTCGATCTCCTAATGAGTGTATAAATAGGAGAGACATGAATTCGTTTTGTATTATCACTTGGATGAGATCATTCTCTCTCTTGATAATTTCACATTTCCTTCTTGGTGGACGAAATTGGAGCATTGATGAATTTTGATATTTGGATTGCATTTTCTTATCTTGGAGCTTAATTGGCAAATGTATTGATGGTTGGATATATTCTCTTACATGTAAGTACAATTTTGATGCTATTTTCTTTATTGTCACATACATTGATCATGGGATTTTCGTTATTTTAGGGCTAATTGTTGCATGCATTTACTGGCTCTTTGTGGAATTATGTTTCTATATAGCATATCTCTATGTATGGGCCATGTTTGTTTAACGAATTTTTCTAGATATCGAAGTTATCTTGATAAGCCATCTTTATTTGCAAACGAAGTATAAACGTTTTAAGGTCACTTTCTTTTTGGCCTAATGCTAAACGAAGTTTCCCTTAGAGCCTCCTTGACCTAGAAACGAGATCCATTCTCATAATTCTTCTTGAATCCATATCCCCAAAGGAATTAGGAACTGATCCACCATAAGGTGATCACCTTGAAACCCTTTTTCTTCACCTTTCCCCCCTCTTTTCTAGGTCTAGCCACGTTGGGCCACCTAAGGCATCATTTTCCCAACAAAGTAGCCATAGAAAAAGTTCAATCTCCTGGCCTCTACTGCACTGGTGTGTCCTCAAGGTCCCCTCCAAATTTGAAGAAATTCCGACAATGGGATTGCGAGATATCCCAAGCCCTAATCCTGAGACCAAACTTTGCCCCGGCGTTCCCTAGGTTAGTACCTCATAGGATCAATTTGGCACCTCTAAGTGGAAACTCTTGTTTTGATCCTTCCCCCTTCCTTGGTTTGGTTAAGATCATCATTGGTTGCTAAACTCCCTCCCCTTAACCTAACTTGGGTCCACTTGGTCCCATACCCTTGAAAAGTCAATTCTTCAAAAATCACTTGGGAAACCAAGTTCAATAAGGATTTTAGGGTTTTGGAAGCTCATTTACAATTTCACACTCCTTGAACCTAGCCCTCAAATCCTAATTCTCTTATCGTAGGAAGCTTTGTACCTTGCTTAAGAAGCAAGCACCATTCATGAGCCTCTCGTAGGAAAGGGTCCCTGAGATCATTTCACACCCATCTTAGTTGATATATCCTTTATAAGTCATTCTCTATACATCAAGTATCCTCCCATCGGTGAAAGTCCGTAAAGAGTAGGAAGCTTTAGTTGTGGTGACAGTGGGTTTTAGCTTCATTGTTGCTCTTGACCTAGCAAGTGCCCCTCTAGGACCCCCTGCTAGTTTGAGCGGTAACATTTTGGCACTGTTGTCGGGGAGGAAGAATTTATACCTCCCTAGTTAATCATTGAGGAATTGATTCATTAACGACATCTATAAGCACTCCTTTGGCGACTCCACTCATTGTCCAAACCCCTAGTTTACTTGAAGGCGACAACATTCCTCCTTTAACTAGGGTTGTTGCAAAAAGGGGAGAACAAACTCCATCACTTGTTGGAACCACCCTTCTCCCTGAATTTAAGAAAGTCAGCGATCCTTCCCCAAAGATGGCATCTACTTCTAACACTGACCCAAAACAAGACCAACCCAAGATGACCAAAAGTGAAAGACACTTGGTTAGTGTGTTTGCCCCTTTGAAGTTGAGTGATGATCCCAAACCATTACCTAAAAAATATAACTATAGTTACCCAAGTTCAAAGGAAATGCTACTTGGACTACCCATGGCTTCATTGAGGAATTCTATTGGCAAATGTCACCTAGGATGATCTTCGATGAAAATGGCTCATGATGCTTTTTGCTCTATCGCTTGAGGGACAAGCAAGAGAATGGTACCTTAGCCTTCCCCTAGCATGCATAGAAGACTATGATGACTTTGAAGACCTATTCATAAAGAGGTGGCCATGCAATGCCCAAGGAACCTTCAACATTGAAAAAAATCTATCAAATAACTAAGGGAAGGGAAGACGTACGGGAATTCATTCGAAAATTTGATAGGGTAGTCAAGGATATACCTGATCATTTGAAACCATCTGAAGCTAATATCCTTGATAAATTCATAAAAGTTGTGGGTGGCCACTTAACCTATGTATTAAGAGACAAGAAACCTTCCACATTGGCTGAAACTAAAGAGGTAGTAATGCAAGTTAAAGAAAACCTACGAATCTCAAAGGTAGATGCCACTGACCACCCTAGAGCCAAAGTCGAGGTCAAGAATGAGAAATCCAAAGATCAACATGAAGAAATCCTCCTGGACATCCTCAAAAGAATGGAGAAATTCACTGAAGAAGCCCACGCACATGACAAGCTTATCATGAATAAAATCACTGCCTTGGAAAGGGCCCAAAAATCTAATTATATTCCAAAAGGAAAACCCTTTCCCAAAAAGAAAAAGATAGGGTAAGCTCATCTCAATTCCCAAACACTTTGGCTCCAACTAATGGTGTTGAGCTAGACTCATCTTCTGAGGATGAAGGAAGTGAAGACGGAGAGAGTGAGGATGAAGAAATTGATGAGCAAGCTAACCTTGTGGAATCTGACATCTTCCTAACCTTGTGGAATCTGGCATCTTCAACATTTTGTTGGGAGTCTCGTACACACACCCTCCCATTAGTGAGGTCACCCTTAAGGAAGAAAAGGAAGAATCCATTCTTAACTCTAATAGTAAGGGAAGGTTCAAAGGGGTCCAATATTCACGAAAGGAAAATAACAAAGAGCCTACAACCTCTAAGGAACCATCTAAAGAAGACTCATTGCCCAAGCAAGCCCCTCCCAAGGAGTCTCTCCCTAAAATTCCTCCCAAGAGGGATCCCCCAACCAAAGCCAATTCAAAAAAAGATCCTCCAAGGAAGGAAAACATCAAGAAGAAAGAGAAGGGAAAAGAGGCTAAACTTGACATTGACATAGGGGCTGTCGTAGGAAAAATAACCATACTTGTTCCTCTAAAAGAGATTGTGAAACTTCCTGTTAGGACTCCAAGAAACTCTCCTAGGTTGTAGCTCGGAGATGCCCGGTAACATATAAATTCAACTTATTGTTGTGAATGGATGAATGGAAGGAATGATGCTTGTCCAAGCCAGATAACCACTTCTACTTCGCTTAACTCCAGACATGTGTGAACACCCCCAGACTACAAGGCTTTAAACCACCAACTACTCACAGTTTAGGATTGGGTCAACATGGAGAATACTGACCACACCAGCAGATGCACAAGACCATGTGATGGCTGGCTGCAACCAGTAAAGAAGTCTGCAAATGTAATCTACTAATGCACAGACAGAATGACAGCTCTCTCGCACCAGATGAAGAGAACCCTAAATAACTTATTCAATGATACATGTAGGACTTTAACACAGAGATAGGATGACAGCTACTCTAGTGCTAAACATCAAGAGTTCAGGAATACAACATGTCAGGCACAGCTTGGAAGAGAAGATAAATGGAAAGTGAGGAATTAACAGCAAAAGAAGCTTGTATTAGATGAAAATGAAGACGAGACGTTGGAAGTATCAAAATAGTTACAGTCTCTAGAAGTTGAACCTTACATCAAAACATCAACCATCAACCTTGATTACATCTTGTTTGTGGGTATATATAGAGTTTCATTACAAAGGCACTTGGCCATTTTAGGTATGGAGGGGTCATAATTGACCACCAACTGCATTTAATTGCCTGATGGACCCTCTGAGTGTGTTTTCTTGCTTTGGTGGATGAATCTGATCTTTACATGTGCTCTATTGTCCTCTCTGGTAGCTGGAGTGTTTGTATCCATGAAGTTCCATAACTGTTAAATGCAGTTACACGCTCAAGCTCTATCCTTTTGATCCTCGGCCACACTATCTGTTAAATGTGGTTGTTGAGGAGTGATTGTGACTGGTACTGGTAGGCCGGTCACCTTCGTCCTTCGGGCACACAGAATGGTCAAGGAACGTGGACTGCGCAGCGAATGGACGATTTGGATGAGGGAGAAAGATTGGTCGTCGAATCGGGAGGATACACGGTGGAGATGGCTTGGTGGAGGGTATTGGAAGAGGTGGGAGCGGAGCGAACGTGAGCCTTTGGATCTTAGGCGGACAGATCCAATGGTGGTCGGGGGGCAAAAGCGCATGGTGGTTATCGGGCGGGGTCATGAGGTGAAGCGGTAAGCAGTATCAGTGGCACTGCCTTCGGGGCGTTGGGTGGTAAAGAGCAAGGGCGTGTGATTCCATTCAGCACGTGACGCGTGGCAGCGGGGGAGAGAGGAAAACCACTCTCCATCGCGCATTAACGTTTCATCACTTTGTGGGCGTGAAAAGTGCAAGGGTCGTCCAACCCTGGAGGAAACGATTGGACGGCGGGGATTTAATCGTGCAGGTTTTCCATTGGGCACGACGGAGAGCCATTAGATTGAGTGGTGGAGATCGACGGCCAAGGATACGGGCGACGAGTTCACGAAGGCACAAAGTCGTATGGGCGAGGTTTTATGGGGTTGTGGGTTTTAGTGCTCGGGGCTTAAGAAAAGGGGTTTTTATATGGTTTTTAACAAAAAAGCACGGGAAATGGAGATGAAAGGAGGATGAGCGGGGTAAAGGAAAAGGAAAGAATGACCATTAGGAGCTCGTTTGAAGCATAACCAAACCAACCAAGCTTATTTCTGATCCTCCAATATCAAAGATATGTATCAGAGCTAACATTGGCTCCTTCTGGGGATGAGATCCTCCCTATGAGGTCTCAAGAACTGTAGACCAATGCCTTCCCTGTCAAAACCGGACGAGCAAAATTTCCTAGTGTTCCATTGGGCATGGAGTCTAATTAAGCTTACACTAAAACTGATAAAATGACATATTTACAACTTTAAGGCCTGAAGACCTTAGATAACATAAATTTTCAAAAATCGCCTATTAACAGGGCCATCAAAAGTTGTCTCTCCTTCCATACTTTGCAGCATGAAAGTATTGTTCCCCTAGATCTGAAT
>APFE031626570.1:0-20929 GCA_000404065.3 Pinus taeda | reverse complement strand
TTTGTTCTAAAAAAAATCAATAAAAATAATTAAATACATACAAATAAAATTAGTTATTTGTAACTTATTTGTATAAAGAAAACAAAATAATATAAAATGATATAATTAAATTTAAAAACAAATATGAATAAATTAGTAACATAAATTAGTGATAAATTGTATGTTTTTTTTAAACCAAAGATTAAAATATCATAAAAAATTAGTGATAAATCATGTTTCTTTTTTAAAACAAAGATTAAAAGATCTTTAAATTGAAAACAAATTGAGAAAGAGAATAAACTCATTAAATTCAAAACAAATTTAGAAAAACGTGAAGATCTATAACTGACAAATTGACACATTTAGAAAAGCAATATAACATTTAACTGACTGGTAAAAAAATCATGGATAAAGCTAACCGTTGCAATACTATCCAGTTGGCAGAAAAGCATGCAAGAAGTTAGTGGTTGCTATCTGGTTTTAGATGCGAGTAATTTAATCCTATATTCGTTGAAAGGACGCGGAAGAATATATATCAACTCTTATATCTCTTCTTTACATTATTTATAACGTTAACTCTTCCTCGACTTCCAGTGGAGCAGATCATAGGCAACCAGATCAATCCCTTCCTGTGGAGAAGTTCAATGGTTAATGAGCACTTCTCTTTTTGCCCTTTGATTTTCTGAGAAGCCCTTAATTTCTTCGGAAATAGTTCAGTAATTTTAATCTCTTCATGATCGGAGGCAAAGGTAAAGGCAATCAAATCGTCCAGCGGAGAAGTTCAATGATTGATGATCACTTCTCTTTTTTCCCTTTCATTTTCTGAAAAACCCTTGATTTCTTTGGAAATAGTTTAGCAAGTTTAACCTCTTCCTCCATCTATGTTTTGTTGGGCATATTACTGTAGGTAGCCTCGGCTTCCGGTGGAGAAGATCAAAGGTAACCAGATCTTCCGGCGGAAAAGTTCAATGGTTAATGATTACTTGTCTTTTTTCCCTTTGATTTTCTGAGAAGCCCTTGATTTCTTTTAGTCTATAACCTTTCCATTGCAAATATTTATAGAATGGAAGTAGGGAAATGCTCGTGGCTACAGATTCAAAAAATGAAATCGAGTTACTGGTATGTATGGATCTAGCTTCTCTTTCAATAGGTTACGCTGGATGCGACTAGTTTTCCTCAGCTCCATGTATCTATCTGCTGGTTTGAATTAATTTATTTTTGGATTGATAATGGATTTACTATGGCTTTCTAGTCATTTAATTCATCTATCGTGTAAATTAATACTCTGTATTAGTTTTATTGTGAGCTTAACCCATCTTCCTCTCTTTAGGAATTAATCTGGGCATATTATTTTTTATTTAATTAATATTTCTTTAATTTGTGGAGGTTTAATGTGCCTCTATTTCAATGAATTCAAAAGAGCTTACGAAATTTATGGATCTGCTTTAAATCTAGAACCATCTGTATTATCGAGTTACTGATCTGCATATGCTTGTAATTTAACTGGCTCTCTTTCATACAATTTCGAATGAATCAGTATCATGATTGCCTGAGCTTGGCTTGTGCCAGCAACGCCATCCTCGGCTTCTTGATGGCAATGTCGCCGAATTTCTGGGTTTATTTGATAATCCGTACTTGGATAGCATGCAGTGGCGTAGGTTTATCGTCATTTGTTTTGGCGACGGAGCCTGTGGGTCCCTCCCGAAGATGTCCAGTAGGCATGTCGCCATAGGGTAGCTCTCATCTCCACTCCCTCTGCCTTGTATTGCCTCTTCGTTCTGATGGCAATGTCGCCTAATTCCTCGGTGTATTGAAGAAAGCACATTTGTAGCTTATATTCCTTTGGCCACCCCCGCTTCAGTAAGCATGTCGGTAACTTATACATCCCCGCTTCACGCCACCCCTGCTCCAGTGGGCATGTCGGCCTTCGACTCCTATTCCTTCGGCATAGGGTTGCTCTCTTCTCCATTCCCTCCGCCTTGTATTGCCTCTTCGTTTCGAAGAGAGCGTCTCACGCGTATCCAAGATGAGAATAGCCCTCCTTTCGAACTTGTCGACCATAATTGCTTTCAGAGAATATGCAGGAAACTCTCCAATTCCATTAAGGAAAACGCTCAGATATAAATTGCAAGCCAGCCATATCTATCCCATCGCGAAAGCCAGCTAGTCCTGAGCGTAAAGGGTGCCTTGAAAACGTCCACAAGGCTTCTGATGAATCGCCAGCGTCATTGGCATCTTTTAGGTCCCCGTCCAAGGCCAACGAAACTCCAGTTGGTATTGACTTCCGGTTCTTGGACGATAACACTACTGGACCTCTTCTGGAGGGACCCATGGGCTCTGTTTCCAAAACAAAGGATGATAGACAGAGTATCAAATAAACCAAGAAATTAGGTGACATTTCCGTCAAGAAGCTGAGGATGGCGGCAAGCTCAGCACTCCCTTGGAATTTCGAATGAATCACTATCATGATTTGATAAACAACGAGTTTAGTCGTATTCGTATTCGTATTTATCGCTGACATCTCCATTTGAGGACACCTAATATTTAAAGTTGAAATTCGCATGCCTATGTGCGTATAGAGTTTCCTTTTTGAGGTTGCTTTCATTGTTTTCACAGTCATAGTCTTTTTTGGAAGTAAAATCGATAAGCGTTTTTTCACCTCCAATTCCATTGTTTTCCGAATCATATATATACACAATGTTTCAATTTATTTCAATGTATGTTTTTTCAGTAATTTAAGTGAGCCAAAATTTGTTACATGTAAATGATAGTATCTTTTTTATGAAAATATTTTGAATAACCTATAAAATTTATATTTCAATAATTCATATTTTTTCAATAAATATTTATTTAATTTTTTATACAGTTTTATTTACTAAAATAAGAAATAAGGAATTTTATTTTTCTTTAATTGATATAAAATTGTCTTTTTTAAAAGTGTGCTCTCAATAAAGTAAATTGTCTTTTTATAATTTCCTAAACATTAATATATTTCATATGATTTATTTTTATATTTTTTAATAATATAATATATAAATTTTATAGTAGTGATTTTGTTTTTTAAAGTGTTTTCTTTTTTATAAATTTATTAATTAATTACTTAACTGAACCATATTTTTATATATGTTTTCGTTGTATATTGAAAAATTATTTTTATTATAGAATTTATATTATGTAAATATGTTTTCAATAAACATAAATTTCTATTTTGTAACTTTCTTAATAAATCCGTTACTTATGTTTACTACTTTTTATGTGAAGTTCTTTCACTTTCATGCATGATGTATATTTATAATATACATTGAGATTTAGGGTCTAGGTTTGGCTAGTTTAGTGTAGGTTAGGCTAGAGTGGGGTGGGATAGGCTAGGTAAGGCTAGACTATTTAGGCTAGGCTAGGCCAAGTTAGTTTAGCTTAGACTAGGCTACTTTAGGCCAGAGTAGGATAGGCTTGCTTAGTTTAAGCTAGGCTGGGCTAGGTTAGGCCAAGCTAGGCTAGGCTAGGTTAGTCCAAGCTAGTTTAAACTAAGCTAGGAAAGCTTAGTTCAAGCTAGTGTATGTCAAACTAGGCTGAGCTACTTTAGGCCATGCTAGGCTAGGTTAATTTAAGTTATGCTAGGCTAGGCTAGGCTATGATACGATAGGCTAGGCTATCTTAGGTTAGGCTAGATAATCTAGTTTAGGATAAAGTTAGGTGAGGCTAGTTTATGATAAGCTACTTAAGGTTATGCCAGGGTAGGCTAGATTAAGGTAGGATAGAGTCGGCTAGGGTAGGCTTGGATAAGCTAGGCTTAGGATAGGCTAGGCTAGGCTAGGTTATGCTAGGTTAGGGTAGTCTAGGTAGGGTAGGATAAGGTAGGGTAGGGTAAGGTAGCCTAGGTAAGCTAGGTAGGTTAGGCTAGGCTAGGCTAGGTAGGCTAGGTAGGGTAGGATAGGTAGGGTAGGATAGGTTTGGCTAGGTGAGGTAGACTTGGCTAGGCTAGGTGGGGTTGGCCAGGCTAGGGTATGGTAGGTTAGGTTAGGTTACGTTAGGCTAGGCTAGGCTAAGTTAGGCTAGGCTAGGCTAGGTACACTAGGCTGGGCTAGGGTAGGTAAAGGTAGGCTATGCTAGGCTATGGTAGGCTAGGGTACGTTAGGGAGGCTTGGTAAGGGTAAGATATGCTAGGGTAAGGTAGGGTAGGCTATGTTATGGGAGCGTAGGGTAGGGTAGTGTAGGCTAGGCTAGGCTAGGTAAGCTAGGGTAGGCTAGCATAGGCTACAGTAGGTTAGGTAGGATAGGGTAGGCTAAGCTAGTGTAAGATATGGTAGGCTAGGGTAGGCCAAGGTAGGGTAGGCTAGGTTATACTAGTATACGGTAGGGAAGTGTAGGCTAGTTAGGCTAATCTTGGGTAGGGTTGGATAGGTGAGGCTAGGCTAGGGTTATGTAGGTTAGGATACGGTAGGCTAGGCTAGGATAGATTAGGCTATGCTAGGTTAGGGTAGGTTAAGGTAGGCTAGGGTAGGGTAGGATAGGGTAGGCTAGGCTAGGCTAAGCTAGGGTAGGCTAGGGTAGGCTAGGCTGGGATAATGGTTTGACATAAGCTAGGCTTAGGATATGGTAGGCTAGGCTAGGTTATGCAAAGGTAGGTTAGGTAGGCTAGGACAAGCTGGGTTATGGTAGGCTAGGTAGGGTAGGCTAGTGCAGGTTAGGGTAGGCTATGCTCGGGTACATTCGGCTAGATTATGTTGGGCTAGGGTAGGCTAAGTAGGTTAGGTAGGCTAAGCATGGTAGGGTAGGGTAGGGTAGGCCATGGTAGATTAGGGTAGGTTAGGCTAGGCGAGGCTAGGCTATGGTAGGGTAGGTTAGGCTAGCTAGGCGAAGTTTTGGTAGGATAGGATAGGAAAGGCTAGGCTAGGCTTAGGTAGGTTAGGATACCCTAGGCTAGGATAGGTTAGGCTAGGGTAGGATAGGGTAGGCTAGGGAGGGTAGGCTAGGGAGGGTAGGCTAGAGTACGATATGCTACCGTAGGCTAGGCTAGCATAAGATAGACTAGGCTAGGTTAGGCTAGGCTAGGCTAGGTTAGGCTAAGGTAGGCTAGGCTAGGGTAGGTTGGATAGGCTTGGGTTAGGTAGGCTAGGATAAGCTTAGGATAGTGTAGGCTAGGCTAGGTTATGTTAGCGTAGCCTAGGTAGGCTAGGATAGGCTACATTATGCTAGGCTAGGTAGGTTAGGCTAGGCTAGGCTAGGTAGCCTAGGGTATGGTAGGCTAGGGTAGGGTATGGTAGGCTAGGCTGGGTTAGGATAGGTAGCCTAGGGTAGGGTAGGCTACGATAGGCTTTGGTACGTGAGCCTAGTCTAGATTAGGCTAGATGAGATTAGCCGAGATTAGGCTAGGCTAGATTAGAGTAGGCTAGACTAGCTTAGAGTAGATTAGGCTAGGCTAGATTAGCCTACAATAGGTTAGATTAGGCTATGCTAGGCTAGGCTAAGTTAGGTTAGGATAAGCTAGATTATGCTAGTCTAGATTAGGCTAGATTAAGCTAGATTAGGCTAGACTAGGCTAGGATAGATTAGGCTATGTTAAATTTGGCTAGATTAAGTTAGGATAGGCTTGGTTGTATTGAGCTAGGCTAGATTGGGGTAGGTTAGATTAGGCAAGGTTAGGATAATCTAGACTAGGCCACGCTAGACTAAAACCTAAACCCCAAACCCCAAACCCTAAACCCTGAAACCTAAGCATTTTATGATATATAAAAAAAACATTGTAACTTTTATTTAAGTGTTTATTAAAAGAATTTACTAAGGTGTTATAAAACCTAAACGCTAAACCCTAATCATTTAATAACATTATGAAAAGTGTTTTGTAACCTTTTTGAAGTGTTTATCAAAAGCTCTTAATAAAGTTTAATAAACTCTAAAACCTAAAGCCTGAACCCTAAACCCCAAACCCTAAGCCCTAAACGCTAAACCCTAAAACATAAACACTAAACCCTAAATAATAAACCCTAAACCCTAAATCCTATAAACTAAACCCTAAACTGTAGGAATTTTATAACATTTTTAAAAGCGTTTTGTAACCTTTATTTAAGTGTTTATTAAAATAATTTACTAAATTGTCATAAAACTTAAGCCATACACCCTAAAACCTAACCCCAAAACAAAAACCCTAAACCTTAAACACCAAGCCCAAAACCCTAAACCATAAACCCTAAGAATTTTATGACAGTTTAAGAAGAATTTTGTAACTTTTATTCAAGTGTTTATTAAAATAATTTACTAAAGTGTTATAAACCCCAAACCATAAACACAAAACCCTAAACACTAAATACAAAAACATAAACACTAAACCCCAAAACCTAAACCCTAAACCGTAAACCCCAAACCCCAAACCCTAAACTAAACCGTAAACCCCAAACCCCAAACCCTAAACTGTAAACCGTAAACCCTAACCATTTTATAATATTTTAAAAAATGTTTTGTAACTTTTATTTAAGTGTTTATTAAAATAATTTACCAAAATGTTGTAGACACTATACGATAAACCTTAAACCTAAACCTAAAACCCCAAACCTTAAACCATAAACCTTAAACCCTAAATCCTAATCATTTTATAACATCTTAAAAAGTATTTTAAAACTTTTATTTAAGTGTTTATTAAAATACTTTACTCATTTCCTATAAACCCTAAACCCTAACCTCTAAACCCTAAAACCTAAATCATAAACCCTAAACCCTAAACCTTAAACCTTAAACCCCAAATCAATAAAATTAAACCCTAAGCATTTTATAACATTTTAAAAAGTGTTTTGTAATTTTTATTTAAGAGTTTATTAAAATAATTTACTAAAATGTTCTAAACCCTTAACCCTAAATTGTTAACCACAAACTGTAAACCCTAAACTGTAAACTCTAAACCTGAAACCCGAAATCCTAAACCATGAGCATTTTATAACATTTTAAACCCAAAAACCAAAACCCTAAAGCCTAAACTCTAAACCCTAAGTATTCTATAACATCTTAACAAACGTTTCCTTACTTTTGTTTAAGACTTTATAATAAAAATTTACTCAAGTGTTATAAACCCTAAAGCCTAAACCATGAGAATTTTATAGAATTTTAAATCCTAAACCCTAAATTCTAAGGATTTTATAACATTTTAACAAGTGTTTTTTAACTAAACCCTAAACCGTAGGCATTTTATAATATTTTTAAAAGCATTTGGTGACTTTTATTTAAGTGTTTGTTAAAAAAATTTACTAAATTTTTATAGACCTTAAACCATACATCCTTAAACCTAACCCCAAAACCTAAACTCTAAATCCTAAAGCCCAAGTCCTAAACTGTAAACTATAAACCCTAAGAATTTTATAACAATTTAAGAATAATTTTGTAACTTTTATTTTAGTGTTTATTAAAGGAATTTACTAAAGTGTTGTAAACAATAAACCATAAACACACAACCCTAAACCCTAAACACAAAAACATAAACCCTAAACCCCGAAACCTAAACCCTAAACGGTAAACCCCAAACCCCAAACCCTAAACCGTAATCCGTAAACCCTAACCATTTTATAAGATTTTAAAAATTGTTTTGTAACTTTTATTTAAATATTTATTAAAAGCATTTTCCAAAATGTTACAGACCCTATACACTAAACCCTGAACCTAGACCCAAAACCCCAAAGCTTAAACCGTAAACCATAAACCCTAATCATTTTATAACATTTTAAAAAGTATTTTGAAACTTTTATTTAAGTGTTTATTAAAAGCCTTTACTAATTTCTTATAAAACCTAAACCCTAACCTCTAAATCCCAAACCCTATACCCTAAATCATAATACCTAAACCCTAAACCTTAAACTCTAAACTCCAAATCGAGAACATTAAACCCTAAGCATTTTATAACATTTTAAAAATCATTTTGTAATTTTTATTTAAGTTTTTATTAAAAGAATTTACTAAATTGTTATAAACCCTCAAACCTAAACTGTAAACCACAAACCCTAAATCCTAAAGCCTAAACTCTAAACCTGAAACCCTAAAACATAAATGATAAGCTCTAGACCCTGAACCCTAAACCCTAAACACTAAAACCTAAATGCTAAACTCTAATAATTTATAACACTTTAGAAAACATAGTGTAACATATATTTATGTGTTTATTAAAATCATTTACTAAAGTGTTATAAACCCTAACCCCTAACCTCTAAACACCAAAACCTAAACCGTAAACCCTAAGCATTTTATAACATCTTAAAGAAATTTCTAACTTTTATTTAAGTCTTATAAACCTTAGACTCTTAACCCTAAACCCTAAGAAATTTATAACATTTTAAAAATTGTTTTTTAAATTTTGTTTAAGTGTTTATTATAAGAATTTACTAAAATATCATAAAACCTAAACCATAAGCATTTTATAGCATTCTAAAAAGAGTCTTGTGACTTTTACTTAAGTTTTTATCAAAGTAATTTACTAAGGTGTTATTAAACCTTAAACGTAAAACCTAAACCCTAAACTATAAACCGTAAACTGAAAAGCCTAAACCCTAAATGATAAACCCTAAGCCTTTTATAACATTTAATAAAGCGTTTTGTAACATTTATTTAAGTATTTATTGAAACAATTTACTAAACTGTTATAACCCTTGGACCCTAAAACTAAACCCTAAACCTTAAACCCAAAACCCTAAACCATATACCTTATACCCGAAAACCTAAACCCTAAGCATTTCATAACATTTTAAAAAGTGTTTTGTAACTCCTTTTACATGTTTATTAAAAACATTTACTAAAGTGTTATAACCTTGAAACCCTAATCCCTAAAACCTAAACCCTAACTAATTTATAACATTTTGAAGAGTTTTTTGTAACTTTTATATAGGTGTATACTGAAAACATTTAATAAAGTTTTATAAACTCTAAACCCTAAACACTAAAGCCTAATAATTTTATAACATTTTAAAAACTATATGTAACTTTTATTTAAGTTCTTTTTAAATTAATTTACTAAAATGTTATAAACATTAAATCCTAAACCCTAAATGGAAAACACTAATCCCTATACCATAAATGCTAAGAATTTTATCATAATCTATAATAACGAAACACCACACTTGGGTATGTGAGTGTAGGAGTGAGAAAATTGTGATGCATGCTATACCCTCACCTTTGTTTTTCCACTCTTCTTCATAAACATATTTCCTCATATTTACTTTTCTTTGTAACTCCTTGAGGCTCAATGGGATGAATGCATTATGTTTACTATGTAGTAGCGGATACCCCCTTTAGGTGGTGTGGCTCATCCCTACAACCGAAACCCTAAACCCTAAACCCTTAACCCTAAACCCCAAAGCCTAAACCCTAAACCCTAAGCATTTTATAACATTTTAAAAAATGTTTTGAAAATTTTATGTAAGTGCTTATTAAAACAATTACTAAGGTTTTATATACCCGAAACCATGAACCCTAAAGCTGAAACCCTAAACCCTAAACCAAAAATATTAAAACTTAAACTGTAAGAATTTTGTAAAGTATTATAAATCTTAAACTGTAAACCCTAATCCCTAAATGCTAAACCAAAAATGCTTAATCGTAAACCTTAGACCCTAAACATGAAACCCTAAATCCTAAACACTAAATTCTAAACCCTAAACCCTAAACGGTAAACCATAAACCCCTAACCCTAAACCCTAAACTGTAAACCATAAACCCTAAGTATTTTATCACATTTTAAAAAATGTTTTGTAGATTTTATTTAAATTCTTATTAAAATAATTTACTAAAGTGTTATAATCCCTAGACCCTCAAACTCTAAACCATAAACCATAGACTTAAAACCCTAAAACCAAACCCTAAACCTTCAACATTTTAAAGCATTTTGAAAATGATTTTGTAACTTTTATTTAAGTGTTTAGTAAAAGAATTTATTAACGTGTTATAAACCATAAACCCTAATCCCTAATCCCTTAACCCTAAACCCCAAACCCTAAACACTAAACCCTAATCGCCAAACCCCAAACCCTAAACCGTAATACCTAAGCATTTTATGATCTATAAAAAAATATTGTAACTTTTATTTAAGTGTTTATTAAAAGAATTTACTAAGGTGTTACAAAACCTAAACCCTAAATACCAAACCCTAATCATTATATAACATTTTAAAAGTGTTTTTTAACCCCTTTTAAGTGTTCATCTTAAGCTCTTAATAAAGTTTTATAAACTCTAAAACCTAAAACCTATACGCTAAACCCTAAAAAATAAACCGTAAATCGTAAACCCTAAATGATATTTAAGTGTTTATCAAAAGAATTTACTAAATCGTTATAAAACTTAAACCATACAGCGTAAAACCTATCCCTAAAACCAAAACCCAAAACCCTAAACCCCAAACCCAAAAACGTAAACCATAAACCCTAAGAATTTGATAACAATTTAAGAATAATTTTGTAACTTTTATTTAAGTGTTTATTAAAATAATTTACTAAAGTGTTATAAACCCTAAACCATAAACAGAAAACCCTAAACCCTAAACACAAAGCCCTAAACCCTAAACACAAAAGCATAAACCCTAAACCCCAAAACCTAAACCCTAAGCCCTAAACCCCAAACCCCAAACCCTAAACTGTAAATCACAAACCCTAATCATTTTATAACATTTTCAAAAATGTTTTGTAACCTTTATTTAAGTGTTTATTACAATAATTTACCAAAATGTTGTAGACCCTATACAATAAACCCTAAACTTAAACCCCAAACCTTAAACCGTAAACCGTAAACCCTATATCCTAATCATTTTATAACATTTTAAAAAGTATTTTGAAACTTATATTTATGTTTTTATTAGAATCCTTTACTAATGCCTTATAAACCCTAAACCCGAACTTCTAAACTACAAAACCTAAAACCTAAATCATAAACCCTAAAACCTAAACCTTAAACCTTAAACCTCAAATTGCAAACATTAAACCTAAGCATTTTATAACATTTTCAAAAGTGTTCCGTAATTTTTATTTAAGAGTTTATTAAAATAATCTACTGAAGTGTTAGAAACCCTCAACCCTAAACTGTAGACCACAAGCCCTAAACCCTAAACCATAAACTCCAAACCTGAAACCCTAAATCCTAAACCCTAAACTCTAAACCGTAAACCCTAAATGCTAAACTCTAGTAATTTTCTAACACTTTAGAAAACATATTATAGCTTATATTTAAGTGTTTATTAAAATCATTTACTAAAGTGTTATAAACACTAAACCCTAAACACTAAACACAAAACCCCAAACCATAAACCCTAAACAATAAACCCTATGAATTTTATAACATCTTAAAACAATTCCTAACATTTATTTAAGTGTTTATTAAGAGGATTTACTAAATTCTTATAAACCTTAGACTCTTAACCCTAAACCCTTAGCAATTGATAACATTTTAAAAAATGTTTTTAACTTTTATTTAAGTGTTTATTATAAGAATTTACTGAAACCTAAACCCTAAGCATTTTATAGCATTCTAAAAAGATTTTTGTGACTTATACTTAATTTTTTGTGAAAATAATCTACTAAGGTGTTATAACCCTAAACCATAAAAACTAAACCCTAAGCTATAAACCCTGAACTAATAAACATAAACCCTAAATGCTAAACTCTAAGCCTTTTATAACATTTCATAAAGCGTTTTGTAACATTTATTTAAGTGTTTATTAAAACAATTTACTAAAGTGTTATAAACTGTAAACCATAAACCATAAACCTTAAACCCAATACCCGAAACCATATACCTTATACCCTAAAACGTAAACCCTGGGCATTTCATAACATTTTAAAAAGTGTTTTGTAACTTTTTTTACGTGTTTATTAAAAGAATTTACTAAAGTGTTATAAACTTGAAACCCTAATCCCTAAAACCTAAACGCTAACTAGTTTATAGCATTTTAAAGAGTTTTTTATAACTTTTATTTAAGTTTATTCTAGAAACATTTAGTAAAGTGGTAGAAACTCTAAACCCTAAAAGCTAAAGCCTAAAAATTTTATAACATTTTAAAAAATATTTGTAACTTTTACTTATGTGCTTATTAAAATAATTTAGAAAAATGTTATAAACCCTAAATCCTAAACCCTAAATCCCAAACCTTGATCCCTAAAACAAAAACCCTAAGAATTTTATGAGAATCTATAATAACAGAAGATCGCACTTGGGTATGTGAATGTAGGAGGGTGAAAATTGTGATACATGAGATACCCCGACCATTGTTTTTCCACTCTTCTTCATAAACCTGTTTCCTTTTATTTATTTTTCTTCATAAATCCTTGAGGCCCAATGGGATGAATCTATTATGTGTATTATGTAGCAACGGATATCCACTCAACATGCGGTGGTTGATCCCTACACCCTAAACCCTAAAACCAAAACCCTAAAACATTAACCTTCAACCCCGAGCATTTTATAACATTTTAAAAAGTGTTTTGTAACTTTTATGTAATTGTTTATTAAAACCTGAAAGAATAAACCTTAAACTGAAAATTTTAAAACTTAAACACTAAGAATTTTGTAAAGTGTTATAAATCCTAAACTGTAAACCCTAATCCCTAAAGCCTAAACCGTAAATGCTTAACCCTAAACCCTAGACCCTAAACCCCAAACCCTAAATCCTAAACCCTAAATTCTGAACGCTAAACCCTATACCTTAATCATTTTATAACACTTTAAAAAGTGTTTTGTAACTTTTATTTAGCTGTTTATTAAAAGCATTTAATAAAGTGTTATAAATCATAAGAACTAAACCTTATGCCCTAAACCCTAAAACCTCAGTGACAAAACCATAAACCCTAAAAAACCCAAGCATTTTATAAAGCTTAAATACTCTACCTTAAACCCTAAACCCTAAACCTGAAAGCCTAAACCAAAAAACATAAATGCTAAGCGTTTTATAACATTTTAAGAAGTATTTTATAAATTTTATTTAAGTGTTTATTAAAAGATTTTATGACACTGTTATAAACCCTAAATTCAAAACCCTAAACCCTAAACAATAAACATGAAACCCTTAACTCTAAACCATAAAGACAAAACGCTGAACCATAAACAATAAACCTCAAACCCTAAACTCTAAACCTGAAACCGAAAACCCTAAATTGTAAAGCCTAAACCCTAAATCGTAAGCATTTTATAACATTTTAAAGATTGTTTTGTAACTTTTATTCAATTGTTTATTAAAATCATTTAATAAAGTGTTATAACCCTAAATCCTAAACCCTAAGAATTTTATAACATTTTAAGAAGCGTTTTGTGATCTATTAAAAAGAATTGTAACCTTTATTTAAGTGTTTATTAAAATAATTTACTAAGGTGTTATAAAACCTAAACCCTAAACCCCAAACCCTAAACCCTAACTCTAATCGTTTAATAACATTTTAAAAAGTGTTTTGTATTCATTTTTAATTATTTATTAAAAGCACTTGATAAAGTTTTGTGTACCGTAAACCCCAAACCCCAAACACCAAACCCTAAACCCTAAACTCTAAACCCTAAAAAATAAACCCTAAACCCTAAACCCTATAAACTAAACCCTAAATGGTAACCATTTTATAACATTTTTAAAATCTTTTTGTAAATTTTATTTAAGTCCTTATTAAAAGAATTTATGAAATTGTTATAAACCTTAAACCATACATCTTAAAACCTAATCCCAAAACCTAAACCCTAAACCCTAAACATCAAGCCCTAAACCCTAAACCATAAACCCTAAGAATTTTATAACTGTTTAAGAAGAATTTTGTAACTTTTATTTAAGTGTTTATTAAATGAATTTACTAAAGTGTTATAAACCCTAGATCGTAAACACAAATCCATAAACCGTAAACACAAAAACATAAACACTAAACCCCAAAACCTAAACCGTAAACCCTAAACTCCAAACCCCAAACCCTAAACCCTAAACTGTAAACCCTAACCATTTTATAACATTTTAAATTTTTTTTTGTAACTTTTATTTAAGTGTTTGTTGAAAACATTTACCAAAATGTTGTATCCCCTACACACTAAACCCTGAACCTAAACCCAAAACCCCAAACCTTAAATCGTAAATCGTCAACCCTAAACCCTAATCATTTTATAACATTCTAAAAAGTATTTTGAAACTTTTATTTAGGTGTTTATTAAAATCCTTTACTAATGTCGTATAAACCATAAACCCTAACCTCTAAACCCCAAACCCTAAACCCTAAATCATAAACCCTAAACCCTAAACCTTAAACCCTAAACCCCAAATCGTGAACATTAAACCCTAAGCATTTTATAGCATTTAAAAAATCATTTTGTAATTTTTATTTAAGTGTTTATTAAAAGAATTTACCATTTTTATAAACTCTCAAACCTAAAATATAAACCACAAACCTTAAACCATAAATCATAAACTCTTAACCTAAAACCCTAAATCATAAACTCTAAACCCTAAACCCTAAACCCCAAAACCCTAAATGCTAAACTCTAATAATTTTATAACAATTTAGAAAACATATTGTAACTTATATTTAAGTTTTTATTAAAATCATTTTCTAAAATTTTATAAACCATAAACCCTAAAATCTAAACACCAAACCCCAAACCATAAACCCTATACCTTCAAACCCAATCATTTTTTAACATCTTAAAACAATTTCTAACATTTATTTAAGTGTTTATTAAAAGGATTTACTAAAGTCTTATAAACCTTAGACTCCTAACCCTAAACCTTAAGCAATTTATAACATTTTCAAAAGTGCTTTTTAACTCTTATTTAAGTGTTTATTATAAGAATTTACGGAAGTCTTATAAAACCTAAACCCTAAGCATTTTGTAACATTATAAAAAGAGTTTTGTGACTTTTACTTAAGTTATTATCAAAATAATTTACTAAGGTTTTCTAAAACGTAAACCATAAAAGCTAAACCATGAACTATAAACCCTAAACCGAAAAACCTAAACCCTAAATGCTAAATCCTAAGCCTTTTATAACATTTCATAAACCATAAACCGAAAAACTCTAAACCCTAAATGCTAAAGCCTAAGAATTTTATAACATTTTACAAAACTATTTGTACGTTTTATTTAAGTGCTTATTAAAATAATTTACTAAAATGTTATAAACCCTAAACCCCAAACCCTAATCCCTAAACCATAAACCCTACGAATTTTATGGGAATCTATAATAACGGAAGACCGTACATGGCTTTCTAAGTGTGTGAGAGCGAAAATTGTGATACATGTACACCGACCTTTGTTTTTCTACTCTTCTTCAAACACCTATTTCCTTTTATTTATTTTTCTTCACACCTCCTTGAGGCTCAATGGGATGTATGCATTATGTGTACTATGTAGTAGTGGATACCCCCTTAAGGTGGGGTGGTTCATCCCTACACCCTAAACCCTAAATCCTAAACCCTAAATTCTTAACCCTAAACCCAAAACCCTAAACCATAAACTCTAAACCGCAAATGCTAAACCCTAAAGCCTAAGCATTTTATAACATTTTAAAAAGTGTTTTGTAACTTTAATGTAAGTGTTTATTAAAACAATTACTAAGGTGTTATAAACCCTAAACCATGAGCTGTAAACCCGAAACCCTAAACCCTAAACTGAAAATCTTAAAACTTAAAGCCTAAGAATTTTGTAAAGTGTTATAAATCCTAAACCATAAACCCTAATCCTGAAAGCCTAAATTGCAAACGCTTAATCCTAAACCGTAGAACCTAAACCCCAAACCCTAAATCCTAAACCCTAACTTCTAAAACCTAAACCTAAGCATTTTATAACAATTTTAAAAACATTTTATAAATTTTATTTTAGTTTTTACTAAAAACATTTCATAAAGTGCTATAAACACTAAACCCTAAAGTTTAAACCATAAACCCCTAACCCTAAACCGTAAACTGTAAACCATAAACCCTAAGTATTTTATAACATTTTAAAAAGTGTTTTGTAACTTCTATTTAAATGTTTATTAAAATCATTTACTAAAGTCTAATAATCCCTAAACCCTAAAACCAAACTCTAAACCTTCAACAATTTAGAGCATTTGAAAAATGGTTTTCTAACTTTTATTTAAGTGTTTATTAAAAGAATTTAGTAAAGTGTTATCAACCATAAACCCTAAAACCTGAAACCTAATCATTTAATAACATTTTTAAAAGTGTTTTGTAACCTTTTTCGAGTGTTTATTAAAATATCTTAATAAAGTGTTATAAACCCTAAACCCTAAACCCTATAAACTAAACTGTAAACCCGAAGCCCTAAACACTAAACCATAAACCCTAAGAATTTTATAACAGTTTAAGAAGAATTTTGTAACTTTTATTTAAGTGTTTATTAAAATAATTTACCAAAGTTTTATAAACCCTAAATCATAAACACAAAACCCTAAGCCCTAAACACAAAAACATAACCCCTAAACCCCAAAACCTAAACCATAAACCCTAAACCCCAAACCCTAAACCGTAAATAGTAAACCCTAACCATTTCCTAACATTTTAGAAATTGTTTTGTAAATTTTATCTAAGTGTTTATTAAAATAATTTACCAAAATCTTGTAGACCCTATACACTAAACGCTAAACCTAAAACCAAAACCCAAAACCTTAAACCGTAAACCGTAAACTGTAAACCCTAATCATTTTATAACATTTAAAAAATTATTTTGAAACTTTTATTTAAGTGTTTATTAAAAGCCTTTACTAACGTATTATAAACCCTAAACCCTAACCTCTAAACCCGAAGCCCTAAACCCTAAATCCTAAACCCTAAACACTAAACCCCAAATTGTAAACATTAAACCCTAAGCATTTTATAACATTTTAAAAAGCATTTTGTGATTTTTATTTAAGTGTTTATTAAAATAATTTACTAAAGTGTTATAAACCCTCAACCCTAAACTATAAACCACAAACCCTAAACCCTAAACCGTAAACTCTAAACCCTAAACCCTAAACACTAAACTCTAATAATCTTATAGCACTTTAGAAAACATATTGTAATGTATGTTTAAGTGTTTATTAAAATCATTGACTAAAGTGTTATAAACCCTCAACCCTAAACTCTAAACACCCAACCCCAAACCATAAACCCTAAACCATAAACTGTCAACATTTTATAACATCTTAAAACAGAATATAACTTTTATTGAAGTGTTTATTATGAGGATTTACTAAATTCTTATAAACATTAGACTCTTAACCCTAAACCCTAAAAAAATTATAACATTTTAAAGAGTTTTTTGTAACTTTTTTTTTTCAGTATTTATTATAAGAATTTACTAATGTCTTAAAAAACCTAAACCCTGAGCATTTTATAGCATTATAAAAAGAGTTTTGTGACTTTTAATTAAGTTTTTACCAAAATAATTTACTAAGGTGTTATAAACCCTAAACCATAAAAACTAAACCCTAAACTATAAACCCTAAATACTAAACCTTAAACCCCAAACCCTAATCCCTAAACCATAAACCCTAAGAATTTATGAGAATTTATAATAATAGAAGACCGCACTTGGGTATGTGAGTGTAAGAGGTAGAAAATTGTGACACATGAGATACTCCGACCTTTTCTTTTCCACTCTTCTTCATAAACATGTTTCCTTTTATTTATTTTTCTTCATAACTCCTTGAGGCTCAGTGGGATGAATACATTATGTGTACGATGTAGCAGCGGATATCCCCCTAAGGTGGGGTGGTTCATATATACACCCTAAACCCTAAACCCTAAACCCTAAACCCTAAACCCTGCACCCTAAATCACAAACCCTAAACCATAAACCCTAAACCCCAAATCCTAAACCCTAAACCCACGCATTTTATAACATTTTAAAATGTGTTTTGTAACTTTTATTTAAGTGTTTATTAAAACGATTGCTAAGGTGTTATAAACTTGAAACCATGAACCCTAAACGTGAAACCTGAAACCATAAACTGAAAATATTAAAACTTAAACCCTAAGAATTTTGTGAACTCTTACAAATCTTAAACCGTAAACCCTAATCCCTAAAGCCTAAACTACAAATGCTTAACCCTAAACACTAGACCCTAAACCCCAAACCCTAAATCCTAAACACTAAATTCTAAACCCTAAACCCTAAAATCTAAACCATAAACCCCTAACCCTAAACCTTGAACTATAAACCATAAACCCTAAGTAATTTATAACATTTTAAAATGTGTTTTGCAACTTTTATTTAAATGTTTATTAAAAGAATTTACTAAAGTGTTATAATACCTAAACCCTAAACTCTAAACCCTAAACCCTAAAACAAATCCCTAAACCTTCAACATTTTAAAGCATTTTAAAAATGGTTTTGTAACTTCTATTTTAATTGTCTATTAAAAGAATTTAGTAATGTGTTATAAACAGTAGTAAACACTAAACCCTAAACCCTAAGCCCGAAACCCTAAACCCTATACCTTAATCATTTTATAACATTCTAAAAAGAGCTTTTAACTTTTATTTAAATATTTATTAAAATCATTTACTAAAGTGTTATAAACCTTAAACCTAAACCGTAAACCCTAAACCACAAAACCCTAACCCTAAAACCCAATCATTTTATAAAGCTTAAACACTCTACCCTAAACCCTAAACCTTAAACCCCAAACCCTATACCATAAACCATAAACACTAAGCATTTTATAAAATTTTAAAAAGCATTTTGTAAATTTTATTTAAGTGTTTATTAAAAGCTTTTACGACAGTGCTAGAGACCGTAAGTTAAAAACCCTAAACCCTAAACCCTAAACTCTAAGCCCAAAACCAAAAACCCTAAATCCTAAAGCCTAAACCCTATATCGTAAGAATTTTATAACATTTTGAAAGATGTTTTTTAACTTTTATTTAAGCGTTTATCAAAATAATTTACTAAAGTGTTATAAACCCTAAAACCTAAACCCTCAACCCTGAACCCAAAACGCAAAATCAAAACCCGAAACCCAAAACCCCAAATCCCAAAGGCCAAACCATAAACACTAAACCCTGAGAATTTTATGTCATTTTAAAAGGAATATTGTAACTTTTACTTAGGCCTTGAATAAAACCATTTATTAATGTATTATAAACAACAAACATGCTAAAGTACCCTAAACCATAAACCCCAAACCCTAAATTCTAAACCCTAAACCCTAATCATTTTATAACATTTCAGAAATAATTTTCTAACTTTTATTAAAGTGTTTATTAAATTAATTTACTAAATCATTATAAACACTAAAGACTAAACCATAAACTCTAACTCCCAAACCTGAAACCCTAAACCCTAAACCTTAAATCCTAAACTCTAAGCATTTTATAACATTTTAAAAACTGTTTTGTAACTTTTATTTATGTGTTTATTAAAATGATTTACTGAACCCTTATATACCCGAAACTTTAAACCCTTAACCGCAAACCCTAAATGCTAATCATTTTCATAGCGTTTAGGGTTTAGGTTTATAACACTTTATTAAATGCTTTTAATAAACACTTAAAAGAGTTACAAAATGTATTTTAAAATGCTACAAATTTCCAAGAAGAATTGATGATCCACTTTTTGCAATCCAATATTTTGTACAACAATTGGTCGACCACAGTAAGAAAATAACTGCTCATGTAAATAAATTGCAAGATAAATTGATAGTTGAAGCCCAATGTTTTTAATATTTTCCTAATATATTTATCAACCACATGTGATAAAAAATAAAATCAATAATTTCTAATTTGAGAATTGTACTCTCGACAAGCAACTCAACCTCTAACAAAGTCTGCTCGTGAGAATTAGGTTTTACAAGAGAAAAATATTAATCCCAACTACAACAGGAGTAGAGACAGTGTTTTAGAGAAGAGAAGAGAGTAAAAGTAGAATCTTCAAATGTTATTGATTATTTTCATGGAATTGTTAATAAATTCCAACTATATTGATATTTTCATGGAATTATTATTAAAGTGCAACTATTAGAACATCAAATACTAGTTGATCAAGAATTGTCACGACGCAATCACTAGCCGAGAAGGTACAATATTTGAAATATTTAAAAGCATTTCATGCCCATGAAAGTATATCTGCATGGAAATGGTCTATTTTCGATCAAGATATTCAAGTTCTTGTACCAAATACTTATCAAACAACATTCCCTATGACTTCAACACCAACACCTGCGATAGCACAATCGTCTCGATCATCTCCCCCATGACATAAATCCAATTTATTTGAGCCAATATTTTAGGATCTGGTCTCTCTTCTAAACAACAAAATCACACATAGGAATTTGAAATTGAATGTTCTAATCAGTCAGCCAAGGAAGGGAAAAGAAGAGGAATTCACATTTTAAATATTGCAGATGTAACTTAAGAAGTTCTAGTAGACCACAAAACTAGATCTAGATTTACATTTTTTAATTTATGGCATGTAAATTTTTGTACAAATTTTGTAAGACTCCAAATCTTCCCATCTTTTGTCACAAAGAATGAATTAAGAGTAGGGGAGATGTTGGAGGCGCTGGTCAACTTAGTTGACCATCCCAAACAATTCTACAATTGATATTATAAAGTCAATAAACTCTCTAGTCAAGTCAAGATTCTACGTTAGATAGGCTAAATTGGTTTTGACTTAAATTATTATTTGTTGCTTCTTTGCTACATCGTTTCACCTCTTTTATTCCTACGTTCTTTATCTTCATGTGATTTCTTGTTTTCCTTTCTACTAGTAACCAATGGTTATTGTATACTACACTACAAAAAGTATATATCAATTTTTTTGGAATATTTTACTAAAATATAAAATATTGTAAAATATTGATGCCTCCTTAAATGAATTGTAAACTGTTGTAAAATATTAGTGAATCATTCACTTCATTATAAAATATTGTAAATTATTGGTGAATCCCTTTCAATCTTTACATCATGTTATTTTTCCTTATTATGCATTGATTCTCTAATAGAAAAATAATTATCCAATTACTTCGCTTCAAATAACTATTATG
>APFE031626562.1:16942-28365 GCA_000404065.3 Pinus taeda | reverse complement strand
TCTAAATTAATTGTTAATTATAAACTAAATTAATTATTAATAACCTATTTATTAATCTAATTAACTGATATCTAATTAGCGATTCATAAACAAATTTAATTTAATTAAAAACTAATCAATATTAATCTAAATGATATTTAAATTTTAATTAAATTAATTAAATATTAATATATTAATTAATTTAAATTAATATATTCTTGGCATGTTATTAATTAATTTAATTAATACAATATATTACATATAACATATTAATATATGAACTAATATTAAAAATATATATTAAGTTACACTACTTCTTATTTACTCCACTCATACGTATGAGTGTTTTAAAAATCTTAAACTAACACAAAACTTAAAACATGCTTTTGCTTTAATACCCCATGTTTTATGCTTTATCGCCGGGAGAAGTGAGGCATCGGGTATCGGGGATCGGGGATGTGAAGATATCGGGTTTTCTCAAATGTTACAATGTCAAAGTCCTCGATCCGATATCACATCGGGGCATGGTATATATCAGGGTTTTTAAATATATCCTATAAAAAACTTCCGATGCGATATATATATATTATATATATATATATTAAATTTTAGTTTAGTTAAATTAATTATATTTTAAATAATAATAATTTAATTAATCTTAGATTTAATATTAAAAATCAATTTTGATTTGATTTTTTTTATGAGGTATTTTATAAACTACAACCATCTTAAATAAAAGAAAAAATAAAAATACTACGCCACTTCGAAAATTTTGGGTTTTCGAGATTAATAATTTATTGGAGTAAATTACTAAAATCCAGTTGCTTCATGATTTGGCTATATGGAAAAATGTTAGTAAAAATTTACTACGGGTTAATATTTAAAATGAATGCATTATTGAACTAATTTATCTACAAAATGCAATATTGTACATTTCACGCATTTTTAACCCAGGCTACATAAATAATCAGACTTTCAAAGGAGTGTCATTTTTAAACCAGTTGACCAAATGAGGCGAAACCAGTGTCAATGTGAAGCTTAAAAAAAATCGACTCTAACAAAGCAATCAAAACAAGAATCCAAAGAAAACTAAAAATTAAAAAAAGTGTAGGGCAATCAACTAAAATAAAAATCCAAAAAGGTATTTGGCCAAATTTTAATAGAAAGGGTCCCCATTATTTGAGTTGAGCAAACCAATAATGGGGGGGTTGTGTTTTCACCACAACAATGGCGACGCACGGGAGAAGAACTAGTTATCTCTGCTTCATATGAATGAGATTTTCCTAAAATTAAAGTAAAATAATTTAAAGAAGAGAGAATTATGCTTGAAATTCTTGACATAGGTTCATTAGTCTGAATAAAAGAAAGAATCATCTAACCGTCATTTTTCTTAAAATTCCTCATAAATTAAAATATTTCAAAATTCTATATCAGTCTTTAATTAGTTGTAGAGATAAAGCAGTGGTCACTTTACAGCTTAGCTTTTAAAATATACTCCTTTGTCATAGGTAGAGCCACTGCTGCCAGCAAACATCTATAGTTTCGACATGGTTACCTTTTAACCATTTATATATGTTTATTTTCTTTGAATTTTCATTTTTATTTTTAATTTTTTATTACATCTTAAAAGCCATTGTCCTAGTATGGTAGCCAGATGGTTAACAATGCCATTCACTGGATAAAATTGGGCTGAACAAGCTGGCTCATGATGAGACCCCTTGTCTTATAATTGTTTGCAATCATAAGCCATTACCCTGGTTTGTTTAACAGTGTTGGTAATGTTAGCCTATTTTCCCCTATGATCATGGTAAGCACGCTCATGATGAAACCTCTTATCTTTTAAGTTTAAATATATTTCTGGATTATTCTCTAGAAAAATAAGACTCTTTGGAACAGGGAGAAACATTGACTCCTTAAGAGTTAAGAATGACAATTTCAGAGTTAAAGTTTCTTTGTAAAGTGTCTTTACTTGGTTATAAATAACTTTTCTTGAATGATAATAGAACTTTGAAAGATATTAATAAAATTTTGGAATCTCAAAATGATTACAATTTGATGAAAAAGAAATTTCCAGATTTTATGATACTTTGCCAACTTCTCTTGATTGGTAATCTCTTCCTTAAATATGTCTACTTTTATAATAAGAAAATCAAACTTCACTAAGATATTTAAGAAAAATCTAATAGGTGACTATTAACAATTTTTCTCCACGTATCCTGACCATTGTTAGGTAACAAATAGGTCTTCCATATAAATAATGGCAAAGTCACCAAAATCAAAGCTGAAATCCGAAGGAAAAGAATTCTTATACTATAATGAGAAAAGAAATCAGCAAACAAAAATAAAAACAAAGAAATCTCTAAAAATGGAAAGGAAAATCCAAGTTTCGCAAGATAAACTCAAACAATAATGTTTATACCAATGTCTCCAACAATATGAAGAAAAAGAAAATAAGAATGTAATCATTCCTTCTTATGTTGAGATTTAGAAAAACATACCTTGCAGAGTTGTGAATGCTTTAGGCTTTTAGATAACAGTGATCGTAATATTCAACCACAGTGAATAATTTCTGTTTGATATGAATATTCTTGTTTCCAAGCATCATCTAATCATTTAAAAAAAAAAGGAATGCTTAAAGAAACATATTAAGGGTTCAGAAACTTCCTGGTGTAGCTATTTCGATGAAGATTATCACTGCTTATTGAAATAAAGCCAGGAGAAGAGTATGGACTTTGAAAATATGATTCGGCAGAAGATTGAAAATTTTTATGAAGAGCTGTAAAACAGAGTTTTTTATCAGCATAATTTAAAAACAAAAATTAAACTAGAGTGATGAAATGGAAATTAATGAAAGTGGGTACATGAATCTTACCATTGGATAATTTCTTTCGATCTTACCTGAAAGGTATCCGTTTCTCCAAACTAGATGACTTCTTATTTTAATTAACATTAAAAACATGAAGAAGTAAAACTAACCAAAATTCTCTAACCCAGGATCATTATTTATTTTACTTACACTAAAGAAAGCAGAAAAATGTAAAAATGGAATGCTTAATGCTCAAGGGAATTGAAATTAAAAGAAATGCATCAAAAATGAGAATGAGAATTTTCAGTAATGACTGTTTCTCAAAATATTATTAGTTTCATATACAAAATCAAGACCAAATCCAAGATGATAAAATTTAAATATGAAAATAGAGAGGTCTTGAATTCCATTTTAAATTATGGACTTATATATTTGAAACTGAAATATATCAAAATGATTTAAATGTACCGCAAATTCGTCATTAACTGTTTTCTTACCATAATTATTACCCAAGCTAGCTTTTAAAATAACACATCGTTGTATCGGATGATTCACATCAAATATCTCTTCACCATGCTTGAATTTTAATTTGCAAGACTTCACCTTTTGCTGCTATGCCATAAATTGATTAAATCTTAATGGCTTAGAGGCATGCATTGGAAGCTATCGCATCGGAGATTGCAATGGAAAATTGCCGATAATAACATGTGCAATGAAGTGAAGCGATCGTATCATTAAAGAAATATTATATCGGAGATCGAAGACAGTTATGTCACAAATTGTACATCGCACACCGTATCTCGCGATTTGTATTTTGCACATTGCACATCGCGCATTACAAATTTGGAATAGTGATATGGCCATAAAATAAAAATGTAAGGAAGCGATTGCGATATCGGCGATGCGATGGATGACGTAAATCGGCAATCGGCAATCTTAAGCACCCGATGTAACACAATATGATTGTTGCGATGCCGATATGCGATGAATGACATGGCTAATCGGCGATCGCGATCGGAAATCTTAAGCGCATGATATAACAATTTTCAATATGTCGATATGTGATGAAGAGTGGACCTGATAATTTTATGATGAAAATTTGATAACATATCGGATCCGAAACATCAGTCCTTTTAAAGTTATGCTCTTACCATTATTGCGATTGAACAGACGCAATATTTTTTATGAATTTGATTTGAATTTCATATCGAGTCCGGAATTATGTGATCATCGCAATATCGGTAAAGCCATTTATCGGAGATCGGCATTTCATAATAATGGAAGTATATTCAACTGCAAACCTCTGATATGCGAAATGCGATATGACATATGAGCGAAGTAATACATCGAAGATCTTTTATTAAGCAATTTGTTATCAAAAGAAATGCTAAAAACTACTTCCGATGAAATCTTATGGTGTGAATGGTCTTATGATATTCCTTGAAATTTCAATTGGGTTTTCTAAGTGAATAAAAGCAAAGTTAAAGGATATGCTTAAATTCTAGTGCATCATAAATAGAACTTCCCTGAGCTTGTTGCAAATTTGAAATGGGTTTACTACTTACTTTATGTTTTGAAAACAAATGAGAACCTGCAAATAAAACAGAACACAAATAAAAAATAAACTAAGGAAAAGACGAACTAATAATGGATGAGAATAAAGTTGTAAATGTGTACCTGAAAGGAATTTGTCTGCTGATTTTACCTCATAAATCTTCAAATTCTTCCTTTGGTTTATCAAAAATTTTCTTTCGTTTAAAATCACCTCATTATTTATTATAAATCTAAGTGTGTAATCAGTCTAAATAAAATATGTTTATTGATGTCCGTGGAATATAAAATTTACTAGAAATAAATATGAAACTATGCTTCCCTTTCGAAGTGAAACAACAATTTATTACCTCTGCTCATTCCGAATTAATGTTGAGAAAAATCTGTATTGTTATAGTGACTGTTCAATAATGCCTTTAGTAACTAAACATGATGCGTTTTACAGTATCAGATAATAAACTAAAGATTAGAATGAGATTAAGCCACTAATTGTAGAAAAATATCAAAACATATTTAAATGTGTGCACTCGGCAAAATGGGCATCCTTAAGATCAGCTTTTGGCAAATTCCGAGGAAGATAATATGAACTTCATATGATTACAGTGACAGGTTAGACTGACTAATAATGATTGAATTAGAATTAGGCTTGTCATAGTCAATTAGACATCTCATGGGATAATGGGATCATGAAGCTTTTATATCCTCAAATCCTTACCATATAAATTTCAAAAGAAAATCTTAGAAGGAAATCTCGAAATAAAGAAAAGTGGCTTTGAGGCAATCGATATCAAGTGGAACTTTAATTGAATTTAATCAGGACATTATTCAAAATAGACAGAGTAGAGATATCGCTATAAAAAATTTCAAAAAGGAAAGCAAGAATTAAAATTTCCTGATAAGGAAAAATGTTTCCACTGAACATGTATGAGAAGGCTGATTTCTTTGTTTTATTTTTTTAATCTACAGAACTATTGCAAATAAATTAACTACATAAAAGAAGCTAACTAAATTCTACTCCTATTCTAACCATATACATGAAAATGACTAGGTATAGTCATATTTCTAGTGTAGCCATTTTCTCAATTTTATTCCCGTGTTTATGTACAGTTCAAATGTTAGTAATAAAAATGAAAATCTAATTAAACTAAGAAAATTAAATATGAAATCAAAATATACAGTTATTGTTAGTAACTGATTTAAAATCTCTTTCTCATGAAATTTCCTTTCCAATTCGATACGAATTGGATCACAAAAATCTGGATGGATTTCCATTAATGATTGGCAAATGTTCAAAAGAGGAGATGACAGGCTGAATTGTGGATATGAGTTTTCAAATCCAAAGGCCTGGAATTTTTTTTTAGTGTTATGTACAAATGTTAAGCTATTAACAATTTCCTTTGAAAGAAAAATTTCCAAATATTTTTCAAACGAATTAATGAAAAATGGATGGAAATATTTCAAATGAAATGGAAAATTATTAATTGAATTAAATTGCTGGCCAGATTGCAAAAATACATTCTCTTGTTGACATTTCCTTTGAAAAGATAGAAGTTTTTGATGAAACATTAGCATTGATTTAAATTGGAATATTAATATCTTTTGATGGTGATGATTATAATATGAAACTTGAATTTCCCAATTGAGCAATGCATCAATTGAGTGTTTGATAGTAAGGTGTTCAATATGCCAGCGAAAAGTGTGAAAATTTTGCAAAATAAAATCAGAAAATAAATCTAAATTTAAAAAAAAAATAACTGAGGAAATAAAAATAAAATGAAATCACTATTTTTACAACTAATGTTACAGCACAATTGGGATTGTTTTGAAATGATTTCATTTTCACAAGGATTGGCCAAAATTATAGAATTTGAAAAATTTTGAATTCCAACTTGTGAATTAGAAAACGAATTATGATTATGAATATGAATGGAATTTTGATCCTCATATGAAGCATAAATTGGAATGTTTTATTGAATGGTGAAATCATGAAGATAATTTGCTGCTCTAAAATGAGGATAAGTTGGGATAATTCCTAAATTGAAGTGTTCGTCATTCTCAGATGTTATTTGAATTTTATCATGAGGATTATTTTGAGAAAAATTGAAATCAACATCCTCAATATCAAAGTAATCATCATAAATGACCTCACAAGATTCTGTAGAATTCCTTTCAATCTCATCCAATATATCTAAACAAGGAGGAACAAAAATCTCATGTTCATTAGTGGCAAAAGAATGATCAATTATTGTTTCTTTATCTTGATAAAAATTTAATGGTAATTCATTTAAATCATCCTCTTTAATTTCTGGAATATCATTGATACCAAGACGGGAAAAATTATTATCATTAAAAATATCAGGATAAAGGGAAAAATGTGAACCTGAAACAATGCATTTAAAACTGTCTCTGTTTGAGAACTCTTGTGCATCATGCTCATTGTAAATTTCAGATTGCATATTATTCCTTTGCGTGCGTATGCTTTCTTGAAGAACGCTGCTTTTCTTCTCTGATTTTGGCATTTGCTCATCATGGAGAAATTCAGAAATTTGTACAACAGTTTGCATTTTGATTGCTGGTTGTACTTCTTGATTTGCGATTTGATTTTCCGAATTTACTTCAGAGTAGCTTTCAGATTTCAAGGCGGCTTTTTATCCAAAATTTCTGTTGTTGTCTTCTTGCATTTGAATGGAAATATTTTCCAAGCTTTGTGAAACCACTTCATCACCATTTATTTGCACACCCATATTGGAATTTTCATTTATATTGGAAGGGGATGGGACAAATCTTGAATTAATTTCATATGGATTGGGGATGGGTGGAAGAGAACAAATATATTCAAACCAATCTAATGATTCTTCTTCCGTAGGTTTATCTTCGTCTTTAAATCTTAAGCAATTCAAATGAAATCGAATATTAAAATCATTAACAGACTCATTTTCAAACCTTCGTAAATATTCAATTTCTTCACATACCTGTTCATAATCATAGCCGTCAAATTTACAAATAAAAATTGTAACAAATTGATCCCAACTGTGGATTGAAGCAATTGGAAGAGTTTTACACTAGATTCTGGCTTTTGCCGCAAATGTGAGAGTAAATATTCTGCATAAGATGCCTTCATCAATTCCTTGAAAATCATATTTTGAAACATTTTGAATAAATGGAAAGACATGATTAAAAGTATAAGAATTTCTCTTACCATTGAACTTTTCCTGAGACAAGAGTCTTACCACTTCGAGTGGAGTACTGGAGGATGCATGTCCATGGATACAACTCCAAATTGGAAGTTTGAGAGGAGCCATCGCAATAAATAAAACATTAAAATTGAAAAGACTCCAATAGACAAAAAATCTCAGGCCCTCCTTGTAGCGCCAAAAATGTTGATGCCTCAAAAATCGTTGCGACAACAATGGGGGATAACCACTCGGTCCGGACCTTAAAGCAGCTCCTTTTCCATTTGGTGTGGTGGCTCCGACTGGTTTAACTAGGTCCATTTACCTTCTCCCTATTGCTATTGGTTTATAATGCATCTTTAACTACCAATAGACAGGGATATCAGATCACGTCTTCTTGCTGATCAGGCAAGAGAATGACCCTTAAGCTGATTTGGGTTCAGCCAAGCCACAACTAAAGTTTTGCCTCTTTGAGGAGAGGACTTAATAGAATGTATAATTTACTATAAATGCAAGTGTATTCTATGATGCAAGCAAAAGAAACTAATCTAAATCTTATCTTAATTAGGCAGATATAGATCTAACCCAACTAAGAGCAAGATAATGAAAAGATTGGGATTTAGATATGTCTTGTTTATAATGAATATCAAATTAATGAAGTAGTTCAATTAACTGACATTATGGATAACAAAACACATCTTCTTGAGACCTCTTAACTGAAATAATAAGCCAACAACATTCAGGAAGTAGTTCACAAAAATGATATTGATTATCAAACCAATAAATCCAATAATTGAATAATGATACGTGGAAATAGTTCACAACACATTACCATTCAATAAATCAGTTTCATAAGACAGATTTAAGAGTAAGTAGTTACTCAAAAATGAGAAATTAATCCATAGAAAACATAGATACATAATAACAAGATTGAGACAAATTGCCCATATTGACAATAGTGCACAAACTTGAATAAAATGACACATTCCTGTCACCATAAAATTAAAACTGATATTTGAAACAATAGTATTAGAAATACCAATTTATTGGATCCATTTCTCTGTCCTTGGTCTCCAACAACCCTTTACATTGCTTGAACTTCTGCCTTCAAAACTAGAGCGACAATAGTGCAAACTCTACCCCTCACACATAATTCAAGATACAAAGGGAAAATCCTCAATAATCCCCAGATCTGAGATTTTCTCTCCTCTCCTACAACTCTAAATTCCTATTACACTAGTGCTTTTTGAAGTCTAAAATTGCAGAGGAGAGCAACCTTTATTCCATTCTGCAATTTGTTATTTATAATATTTGTGAAGGAATTTTGGAGAGGAGAGTTTGTTCAAGAGAAATCTGCTAAATCCAATTTTACTTTCTCATAATTCCAATGTTTAATTGTTGTAGCATTCTCATTGCTTGAAATCCTTTTCTCCATATCTTTTCCACTGTTTTCCTACAAGAAGAAATCAAAATCTATTAAAATGCAACCACCAAAACAAAATAGCATTGCTGGCCTTTAAATCAAATTCAATTAAATTCTATTTAAATAAATAATTGAAAATAAAATATAAGCTCTGTATTGATGCTTCGAATGGTTTGATTGGCAAAGGATATCATTGACCAATGGATCCGCAATTAGAAGAGGCTTTGGACAAATGAAATTGAAGAAAATAACTCAGAAAATTCATTTTGTTTTCAAAATTTGGAGCCTGATCTTCTGCCTGATTTTTTACCCAACAAATGATTAAATCTGTTAGTGAAATCTCCTCCAAAATGTTCTCCTTGATTTTCTCTTTCCAATGAGCCGTCATGTGCCTCATTTGGCCAAGCAAAACTTAGCCAAATGAGCCTCCAAAATTGATGGATCAAATATGGCATGAATCTGGAAATTCTGTTGCTGGGCTAAAAATCAAAATTCTCATTAAAAATTAAATCCTAAATTCTAATTAATTGTTAATTTATGAATTAAACTAATTATTAATAACCTATTTATTAATCTAATTAACTGATATCTAATTAGCGATTCATAAACAAATTTAATCTAATTAAAAACTAATCAATATTAATCTAAATGATATTTAAATTTTAATTAAATTAATAAAATATTACATATTATTAATTAATTTAATTAATATAATATATTGCATGTTATTAATTAATTTAATTAATACAATATATTACATATAACATATTAATATATAAACTAATATTAAAAATATATATTAACCTACACTACTTCTTATTTACTCCACTCATACGTATGAGTGTTTTAAAAATCTTAAACTAACACAAAACTTAAAACATGCTTTTGCTTTAATACCCCATGTTTTATGCTTTATCGCCCGGAGAAGTGAGGCATCGGGTATCGGGGATCGGGGATGTGAAGAAATCCGGGTTTCTCAAAGTAACAATGTCAAAGTCCCTGATCCGAATATCGCATCGGGCATGATATATCGGGGTTTTAAAATATATCCTAAAAACTTCTGATGCGAATTAATATATATAGATATATATGATATATATTTAAATTTTAGTTTAATAAATTAATATATTTTAAATAATAATTAATTTATTAATCTGAGATTTAATATTAAAAACCAATTTTGATTTTGATTTATTTTATGAGAGTTATTTTATAAACTACAACCACTCTTAATAAAAGTAAAAATTAAAATAAACTACAACTTTTTCGAAAATTTTGGGTTTTCGAGATTAATAATTTATTGGAGTAAATTACCAAAATCCGATTGCTTCATGATTTGGCTATATGGAAAAATGTTAGTAAAAACTCACTACGGGTTAATATTTAAAATGAATGCATTATTGAACTAATTTATCTACAAAATGCAATATTGTACATTTTAAGCATTTTTAACCCAGCTACATAAATAATCAGACTTTCGAAGGAGTGTCATTTTTAAACCGGTTGACCAAATGAGGCGAAACAAGCGTCAATGTGAAGTTTATAAAAAATCGACTCTAAAAAAGCAATCAAAACAAGAATCCAAAAAAAAAACTAAAAGTTAACAAAAGCGTAGGGCAATGAACTAAAATAAAAATCCAAAAAGGTATTTAGCCAAATTTTAATAGAAAGGGTCCCCATTATTTGAGTTGAGCAAACCAATAATGAGGGGGTTGTGTTTTCACCACAACAGTTTGCAGGCCTTAGTGCCTTATTTTTGTGTTCACGAGAAGTTTTTTTGTGCTAAGGAGGGAAGTGGTGAATTTTTTATGCTTGAATGACAGTTGATATTTTGATGATTGTTGAGTTTCTAGTTGTGAAATTTTTATCTCTGGTTATAAAATGGGTTGGTGGTTCTTAAACTAGATGCTCTGATGTCTGAAACATCAATTCTTGCGTGTTAGTAAAGTCAAGTATTTTGATAACCTGTTGAACACATTTAGTATCTAGACCCCCATCTTAACAACTAACAGATAGCCAAAAGTGAAATATCTGATAGATGGTGGTTGGTCCGTAGGATGGTTCACTACTTGATGACTCTTATCATTCAAGCTTCGACGAGCCAAGGTGTCAATATTGTTGATCTTCCAATGTTCATCAATGATGGTCAGAGGAAGTTACTTTTTAAATTGAGGTCAAGTAACAACTCAAGGATGTGGTGGTGAAAGAGCGGTGTTTGCGAGTTTCCAGAGTGGATGTGAGTGTTGATGAAGACAAGTAAGACATATATTATCCTTATTTTTTTAATGCGTTTTCAATGTTTTCCATGTAAGCATTAAGGGAGGGTGTTGGAAGTAATGCTTCCATGTCATGTGTTCAATGTGTATTACAAGACATCAGTGAGTATTTTGAGGTGTTATTCTAGATGTGGTTGTTTCCGATGTGTATATCTGTTTCTGTGCCATGTCCCAGTCATAGATCCACCTTCTCAGGATCTAGATATGTTGATGTG
>APFE031626562.1:0-16398 GCA_000404065.3 Pinus taeda | reverse complement strand
ATAGTTTTATGCAATTACTATTTTAAATATTATAGTGTAAACCTTGAACGACACTTTCTAAGGAGGAATAAATTAGAATGAAGGGTAACCTTTATAATTAATATTAGTATAGAAGATTTATGTTAGAATAGAGTTGTCACATATTATGAAAGATGGAGAAATAAGAAACTAACATCTAAACGGAATAGACACTATTAAGAAATCGAATACTAGATTTTAGTTCAGTAATTGGTAAGGAAACATGGAATATTAATTATATTCCACTCGAATATAAAATATTTTAAATTATGTGAAAAATAAATAATTTGAATTGCATAAAGAAGGTGCATATAAACTAGAACTAACTCACTTGGCTCCCAAAACTAATAGAAAATATGCAAACCATATAATCATATCGAGGAATAGAACTAATAACCATTCTAGAATGAATGAATAAAAAAAAAAGTGAATATTAAATGAGTTTGTGAGAAGGTGTAATAACTATAGCTACAAAACCAAAATGGACCACATGAACATTATAATCACCACTATGAGAGACACCAATATCTATCTATCTATCTATTCTATCTATATATAATATATATATATTATATATATATATATATATATGGAAATTACTGAATAAATAATAAGGACATGGGTCGAACCATTACCCTCCTTACATATGTACTTAAATAAAAATAGTGTCATATATATAAAAGAATAAAAGAGCACAAAGTGATACAAGCAAATGCACAATTGGGAAGCCATAAAGAACTTTTTTTGTGTAAATCGGACTAGTTCTATTATGATACAAAAAAGTACAGAGGGTTACATTTTCCGCCATTAGTTGGCTACCTGAACAAGTTGACAGTTTGAAACTGAGACTGAGCTTGAGAAAAAGGACTGTAAAGCTGTCCGCTGACCCCAAACTAGAACCATGACCATACTAAAAACTTCAAAATCTGAACCTTCCACTCCCTGCTAGTGCGAGGGAGGAGTTTGCAGACCCTTACAGGACTGATATAGTCCTTACAGACACTGAAATTACATAACATAACCGACATAAACATAGACATTACAGACGCTGATGCAAAAAACCATGACTGACATAGACATTACAGACGCTGATATGGAGATAAACATAGACATAGACTGACTCCCAATATTGACAGTGGCAGCTGCCACGACTTCCAGAAACTGAACATAGAAAAGCCATACCACCCCGGACGTCCAAGCCACGCGCCTAGGTGTAAGGATTTTGTGGCTCCTCCACCGTGGGACTGAGAAATGTGCCTTGTGGCTCCTCCACCACCGTGCAGCCATAGGAGTCTGAGGCACTCGTGTCAGTGTGTGGCGCGTCGTCCCTTTGAGGCTCACTTGGTCCGGCTCTGTTCCTCGTCACCTCACCCGAGGCTTCCACAGGCTATGGTCGCTGGCCCTGAACAGGCGAGGGTGGCCTTGGAGTTGCTGGGGCGTCTGGTCGATCAGCGTGCTCGCATTTTTCATGCACACCGATACATAATACACTGCATTGTCCAGCATACATGGGAATCTGAATCGGGTTGATGGATGCCCGCCGAACGGACACACCACAGTTCTACCCCGTCCTCTGCCTCTTCCGCGCCCTGTGCGAGCTTGTGGCGAGCGAATTTCCTCCGAGGATGCTGAGGAATGTGGTGAAGAGGCCCGTGCTCTGGTACCTCCTCTTGAGCCTCCCCGCCTGCAAGCTCCACGCTGCCTTTCACGTGGAATTCTGTAGCTACCACAGCCCCAATTCTGCATAGAGGTCGCAGGTACACCCAGGTCAAAAGCCGAACCGGTTCCAGAGCTGCACAGGGTGAACTTCTCCCTGAGAACTGACCCGTCCCGAACCCAGAATGTCCAGTGCGCCCTAGGACCACAACTCGGACCAGGACACCAAGACACTGCGACACTGAACAACTAAGACCACAGCTCGAACTAGGACCACAACTCAATCCAGGACACCAAACGCCTAGCCTCGACACTGAGCCGCGAATTACCAGGTAAGCCAAGCTCGAGACCAGGGCCTTCAGATCCGAGGGTCGAGGTTTATGCTTGGGCTCACTCACCCGCGGAGCAGACATCCAAGAACTGAACTTGCCGCTCACCAGCAAGACCAGACCGAGCTTCCAGCAACCAGAGCTTCGCTCACCTCTCAATTGACCCCCTCTTGGCATCGAAATGAGCCTTTTGTTCCAAATATCTCTGCAGCCGGTTGATATCCTGCCACCATTAATGTTGGCCGGGCGCTTTCTCGAGCCTTCGGCCCACTTGTCCTGAGTAGGCAGCCACTTGTCAATAAATGACGCCGCCTCCTCATTCATTGCCCTGTCTATCACCTGCAGCCGGGGAAGCCATAAAGAACTTAATATTTCAAGTCAAATGAAAAAAATCAACCCTATTTTCCTATAAAATTATACACAAAATTGTAATAGAGGAAAAGAATAATATTAAAGTCATTATTTCGATAAGGATCAACCTAACAAGTAAATTGACCATGGCGTTTTCTAATTGTATTCAAGACTTTCATAACATTTCCATTGTCATTTGAAAGTAATATTTCTGTTATCTTTTGTTGATTTTTAATTTCTTTTTTTATGAACAGATAAGATATGGTTTCTTTTTTTCAAAGTTTACAACATTTTGCTGATATTAGTAAAGAGTAATTTGATAAATTTGTCAAAACACTATTTTATTTTTGAATTGTTTTGAAAAATATTTTTCGTAAAATAGAAATTAAGCATTTCAAATATTTGAAATGATTTATTTTCTTAAAGTTAGTTGGATGGTTTTCCTTTTTTTTATGGAAAAACAATTAAAAAAAAATAATGAATATTTTTCCAAAAATATTTGTAAAATTTTGAAATATGATTTTTTGAAAAATATTTGATGAATTTTGTTGATGAATAGTTTGTTCGCAATTTATGAATTAATGTCTCATCATATGAATATAATACAAAATATATGGCTTATATGTTTCATATTGGTTAACTTTTAGTTGCAAAGTTAAGGATGAAAGAAAAACATGACATGTTTATTGAAAACATTATTATTAATAAACATACAGAAGATTGCAATTATTTTTCATGTTAGGATTTCTTTTTATTCGCCTTTCACTTTCATGGAGAATTCATTTAAATCTATTTTACATGCAAAGTTGAATAGAGAATATATTGCTTATATTTTCATACTGGTTAACTTTTAGTTGTAAAGTTAAGGATCAAAGAAAAACCTCACATGTTTATTGAAAACATTATTATTCATAAAAATACAGAAGATTGCAATTATTTTTCATGTTAAGATTCGATTTTATTCATCTTTCACTTTCATGGAGAATTCATTTAACTTTGTTTTACATGAAAATTCGATTAGCATTTTAGTGGAAAAGAGGCTAATTCAGAAGTGTGTATATTAAAAGCACTATAATTTTTAAGTCTTGTAAATCATTTTCTATTGGATATCCTTTTGGGTTATTGAATCTTTTTCACCGAATGATGTAGTGGGATCTCATATTATATATTTCATTCATTCAAGTTTGAAAATATTTAATTTCCTACTAAGGATAACACATATATAAAACCATAAATTTTTCATATTTATTTATTTACTTTTTATAACCACATTAAAACATCCTCCACTGGGGATGATTATCCTCTATGACATAATGGATATCATGACAACTGCTATAATGGAATTCTGCCTGGCTTCCCATCCACCCTCTTCAAGTTGATGGGACATAACATTTTACTGCTAACTGATATAAGATTCAACGACAATCGAATGGAAGTACAACTTGTTTAATCTCCACATGGTATATCTGTAATATTCTCTAGAATGGTCATCGACACAAAACACAAGGGTCATCTCCCATCGTTAGTTTCAGTATTTTATAGAAATTTCTCAATTACAATTAAATTCTATCACCCTTGCACTTAATTTGGGTATGAAAGAAATAATTATCCATGTCGATCGTGGTTGCAGTGGTGTTTTTCTTGCAATATGAAATGGAACTGATAATAGAATGGGTGACTCAAACATGGTGTTTAGGGATTGTGTTGCAACTGTCTAGGAACTCATGTCTATTGGTCTATCTCTTGTTCATGGAAATTCTAGAGATTTTTCCAACCCAAGTGGTTATGGCTCGTTTACTGGCTCACATCACAACTCTCTCTGACAATTTTAGTTCATCAGGTGATATGAGGTCAATTTTACAGTAAGGTCAAATATGAATAAACTCTCTTCTGACTTGAAACGAAGATGGTTCGATTAGGATCCATATGTAGCCTACTCTTTCTAGGCAGGGATCTTTTCTTAGCTCTATCCTCAAAATTGAGCATATGGTGGCAATTATTCGTATGGTGAAGGTGTTCCACATTCTTCAAAGCATTATAAATTTGGTGGCATCGACACTGTCCTTTGGAAACACATTTTGGTCCTTTACATATGTGCAGTTTGTTGGTAGAGGGATGTTTCGATTAGAGGAAAATACGTGGTTGGATGATTTTTCCAGCATCTTGTGGCTGTGTGATGGTGTTCAATGGTTGTGAATGGGCCACAAGGTTTTTTGTAGTGGCCATAGGACATTGTGGTCTGGGCTCGATGATTCTTAGTATAGCTAGTTAGCAAGGAACTTTGTTCGCACCAAAAGAATCACAAAAGGTTTGTGGAGGTTCCTGGAAAGAGCTCTTACTTCTGGACTAATAATAAGAGGCGCTAAAACACAACCCCTTAATGATGAGCCCAACGTCACCTGGATTAATGCTTATTTTTTAGGCTTGTACCTAGAAATTGTTTGTGTTAATTCATACTCTACATTGACAATTAGTTAATGAAGTCTTGTTGGTCTCTTATTATGGGAATACCTAGAACAAATTATAACAAATTTTAAAACCTTAAATTTATGTTAACACAGAGCCACATCTAATATAATACTTTTAGAACAAGAGAAGCTTTACACAAAAAGAACTACATTAAAACTTATGTCACCAAGTCCAAAAGTTTATTTCTCCTCCAAACACTTACCCTATTTGAAACAAGAAAAGAAAAAGGAAAAGATATTTTGGTTATTTCTCTATTTATAAATTTGCAAGCCACCTTAGTTGAACAATTAAAGTTCATCCAGGTAATCACAATTTTAATTCGAAACCAGAGAGAGTTCCATTAATCATTTTTAAAATTATTTTGTAAATGAAAAAAACAACTATTCATTTAAAATATATATCAAAATATTTGTAATTCTTTTAAAAAAATGTAAAATAGAACAACTAAAAACTAATCTAAATCAATACTTTTCTAAAAACAACTTATTTCAGGAAAACTTTATCAAAAGTAAAAAAATTGGGAATTCTCTTTCAATATATGATTTTTCTAAAAAATTAGAACACATTGTGCACATAAAGTTTCATCGAATTAATTTATAGGAATTTCATCTACCAAAAGCCATATATTATCCTTTTTAGTTCTACCAAGTTTTTCATCTACCAGAAGCCATATATTATCCCTTTTAGTTCTACCAGGTGTAAACAAATTGCACCAAAATCAAAAGGAATAGGGAAGAATTTATAGCGACTAAGGTATAAAACCCAAAAAATGAATGTGTAGAGAAGGGCATAAACAACATAAAAATAGAAGAATGGAGGATAGTAACTACTTCATACATATCAATTTTAAGAGGTACAACTAATTGTAAGTGGTATGTCTCAATAATTCCTTCAATTAAGATGGGTTAGTAATAGTTAGTATTAATAATACATAGGTAAGTATCCGCATTAGCAAAGGAGGAAATGGCGTAGCATTCATATGATGCGTAAGGGGCATGACATGACGCGCAAGCACACAGAAGAGTGTCATGTTACATTATTGATTAATTATTATAGGGGTGGTCGTAGATGGAAGGGTCAAAATGGTAGGACGCATTCACTCGCATTATCTGTGTTGCTGCTCACTTGTCTGAACCCTCGGTAAATGAAGGAGGGAACTAAATGATATTGCATTAAAGGAAGGAGGGAACAAAATGGTGGAGTTAAACAAAGAACTAATCAAAAAAAGTGTTGATGGAGAATTTAACCAATGGTATAAAAACCATACAAGCTAAACTACACTTTGATTTACCTAGCATTAATGTTTTCAACTTTTTGTCAGTCATTTCCATGATAGTTGATTGTGCAAAGTATATTACTTAATCTCAAAAAATTAATTCAAATATTGAAGTTATCTATTTAATTTTCTATCAATTTCAAGCTCTTTTAATTGAATTGCAAAATTGGTCCAGGTTTTTTTTGTTGATTCAGTTACACAGGTTCAGTCATGGTCATTAATGTGTGGTTCAGTGATGTGGTCGATGGGTGATGTCATACAATGCAAATTTATGGTGAAAGGGTGTTCAAATTTGATGTATCAAGTCTAAAATATTTGTATTCCAACATTGTATCAAATCCTAATCTAAAACCTAGGCTAGAACTACACCATGCATCAAATCTAAGTATTAAACCCACATTAAAGCTTTAAACCTAAGTTTAAAACCCTCTCAGGTCAATGCAAGCCACATAGATATTAAATACATTACAAAATATGTTAATACAATCCCAAACCTTAGGTAGTTATCCAAGTCGGAACCGTAGCTGCGATGTACATGTGAGTAGGTATTAGATCAACCATCAGGTTAACTGTAGCTTCTAACTGCCATCCTAACCGCATCAAAGTCTAATTGTGGTGGTACATGTGAGTAGTCAAGGTATAACCGTCAAGTTAACAAAACACCAGTCTTCAAAACCGTCAGGTGGAGCTGCTACATATGGTTCATTTAACCACAACCACCGTGCTAGACATGCAAGTTAGCGGCTTATGACAAGATCATAGCTACAATGTGTGTTCACATGCAGGCCGTTAAATGTTTTCTATGTTGTTAGCATGACCACTGGCGGATAGTGTCTATTCCAACATCCTAAATGTGTTTTTGTTACAGATATTTAAAATAAATGGTGAATGTCACTAGGTGACATTAATAAACTTATCTAAAAAAACTCTAATTTGACCCTTCAAGTCAGTTGATGCATGCCAAAATTGAACAACAGTGGTTATGATGCATCTAACCACTGTATAAATGTACATTTGCAGACATGAGAGGAGTTAGTGAGGATTTGAGTGTTTTTAGTACTTGTTATTCAGAAGTTGAGACAGAGAGGTCGTAAGTGTTTTGGTCATATCTTGGGCATCCGGAGGCGGAATTGTAAACCATAAAGAGCGTTATAGTTATGGAGGTCAAAATTTCCTATGTAAACAAATCCTTCTTCTCATTCCTAATAAAAACGGCCACCCATCTTGAAAGCGGACCTGGATACGTAGTCCATCAGGGATGAACTCCATCATCAATCTCATTGTTTAGTATAATTGTGTTTTTATAGTCTATTGATTGATTTTTCATGCATCTAATGATTTAAGTTCTGTTGCATATCCTTCTTCTTTTGCTTATTTATTCTTACTTAACACACCTTCATTTTCATTTAATTCACTAATCGGCACTAATAAATTTTGCTTAAGTTTTAATATATGATCGATCAAATCATATAATTTGGTATCAAAGCAGGATATGATAGCAGAGTTAGCCAGTGAATGTTAACCAGGTCAAGGTTGCGACGTGGAGAAGGAACAGTTGAAGAAGGCAATCTCGAAGTGGGAAAATGAAGGACCGTTCATAAATCTACCATGTGAGGACCTGATGCAAGTGAAAACGATGAAACTAAGATGAGTAAAGAATAGTTTCAGCAGGCATTCTTGATTATGCAGTAGATGTTGGGAGAATTGTACGAAGACAAGAAGGCGAGAGATGAAACTTCTTCTTCTTCAAAGACATCGAAGAAGGACAAAGGTAAAGGCAATGTTGATAAACCTCCTTCACCTCCATCATCTCCATCATCATATTCTTCATCTTCTTCTTCTAGTTTAGAATTAGGTGAAGAAAAGAAGCCTCATAAAACTTCTCTTTCAAAACTTGACATAAAGTTTGAGTTGCCTGTTTATAATGGAGAAATGAGTCTTGAGAAATTGGATAATTGGATAAAGCAAATAGAAGTTTATTGTCGAATTCAAAATATCATTGATGATAAAACTAAGATCCAGTTAGCTACCATTAGGATGGGAGGTAGAGACCTAATTTGGTGGGAGAATTAAACCCAGTCAGATTTAAAGCATAAGGGTAAAGTAATTTCTTCATGGACTAAGTTTCTAAAATCCCTTAAAAATAAATTTTATCCTTTAGGGTATATGCGACAAATTGTAATTGATTGGTAGCATTTATGACAAGGGAAAGGAAAAAGTGTTTAGGATTTCACTCAGGAATTCCAAAAGAAAGCACTTACAATTGGAATCTCAATGAAGTCCATAGAAAATTTGTTAAAGTATATCGGTAGTCTACGTTCTTATTTACAACATACATTGTTAATTTTTAATCTTGGTGACTTTGATCAAGTTTGTGTACAGGCTATTCATGTTGAATCAGGAGATATGCCTTTCAAGTTTTCACCAAAAACTTCCAAGCAGTTGGAAAACAAAGATTCAAAGGATGGTAAGAGGAAAGGTTTTAACAAAGGAAAGAAATCGACAACAGTTCAGAAAGACAGTGATCAACCTACATGCACACATTATCAGAGAGTTGGCCATGACCAAGATATATGATGGAAGCCTTGTTCAGAACTCAGACCTTAGAAGTTTCAAAAGAAGAAGGGAGAGAAGAAAGCTATTACAGTTGTCCAACATGATCTTGGTTCAAATTCGGGAGATGAATTAAAGGTAATTGTGATGGTGACAGCAAGTAAAACGTTTGATGTAGCCTCTAGTTCTAATTCTAATACTACCTCTTTAAATATAAGTCCTCCAAATGAGGATAAAAAAGTTGAACTATTCCATATAAGGATTATCTCTAAGCATAAAAAATAGACAGATTATTTGATAGCGGGTCACAAGCTAATCTAATATCTACAAATCTAGTAAAGAAAATGGGTTTGGAAACTTATGATCATCCAACACCATACCCATTAGGATGGATTACTAAGGATACACAACTGCAAGTAACTAAGTAGTGTCACTTAAATTTTTCCATTGCAAATCATTTTATTGATGAAGTAGATCTAGGTGTGATTTTAGCTGATATATGTGGGGTTGTGCTAGGGAGTCCTTACCTTTATGATTGTGATGCAGTGTTTTACAGAAAAGAGCATAAGTATATTTTAAAGAAGGATGGAATTCAATTTATTATTGGAGCACGTAAAAATAAAACTCATCTGGATTTAGTTACTGCAAATCAAATGAAGTGGTTGATTAGTTCCAGCAAGAAATATGTTCTCTTAATGATCAAAGAACAACCTATGGATGTTAAAGATTCTTTTTCAAGCTGTGAAATTCCATTTAAAGATAGTTTGGTTGAAATAGTAGAATCTTTTTCAAGTCTTTTTGAAGATCCCAAACATTTTCCTCCTAAGAGAGAAATACAACATGAGAATTAGCTATTGTCAGATGCTACTCTTCTGAATGTTGGAATGTATCGTATGTTGGTCATAGAGAATCAGGAAATTAAGAAGAAAATCCAAGACTTGTTAGAGAAAAGTTTTATTCGGACAAGTTCTTCTCCATGTGATCCACCCATAATCTTAGTTCCAAAGAAAGATGGTACATGGAGGATGTGTGTCGGTATTAGAGCCTTAAATAACATTACCATAAAAAACAATGAACATGTATCCTCTTCCGAGAATAGATGATTTTCTTGATCAACTAAAACATGTTGTTTACTTCACTAAGTTAGATATAAGAAGTGGATATGATCAGATTCGTATTGCAGAGAATGATATCTGGAAGACTGCATTTAAAACTAGACAAGGATTATTCGAATGGTTGGTAATGTCTTTTGGTTTGACTAATGCACCATCAACTTTTATGCAGGTAATGAATGATGTGTCCCATCCATAGCTTGACAAATTTGTTATAATATACTTAGATGACATTCTCATATATAGTAAAAGTAAAGAAGAACATGTTAGACATGTAAGGCAAGTATCAGAAGTGTTACAAAAGGAACAATTATATCTAAAACTTGCCAAATGTGAGTTTGGAAGAACTTCACTAAACTATATTAGTTACATAGTTGGAGGAGGCAATCTAAAAGTAGATCCAGCTAAAATTGAAGAAATTCTTAAGTGGCCAAGACCATAAAATGTAACTGATATTCAAAGTTTCTCAGGTGCAGCTCAATATTGGAGAAAATTTATTTCTCAATTTTCTTTAATTGCAGCACCAGTACATGCTTTAACAGGGTCTAAAATTACTTTTCAGTGGGGAGGAAAGTAACAAAATGCTTTCGATAATATTAAGCAAAATCTATTCACAGCTCCAATCTTAGATTTTCTTGACTTACAATAGCCATTTGAGATAGAGACCGATGCTAGTGGTTATGCCATGGGTGCAGTTTTATTACATAAAGGAAAACCTATTTGTTTTCATTCGGAGACTTTTTCCAAAGAAGTGATAAATTATCCAACTTACGACAAAGAATTATTTGCATTGGTAGAAAGTGTTAGAAAATGGAAACATTACTTAATGGGAAAAGAAATTGTGATTCATACAGACCATCAGCCACTTTAGTACCATTAATCACAAACTAAATTACAACAATCTCACCATTATAGGTGGATGGGATTTCTTTAGCATTTTCATTTAGTCATCAAGTATAAGAAGGGAACAACAAATAAAGTAGATGATATGTTATCAAGACCGTCTTTGAATGTTGTAGTAGTACTTCAAAATAGTTCTTTAAAACATGAAAGTTATTTAGAACAATATGATACAGATGATGATTTCAAAGATTTTTATGAGTCACTGACTCAGGGTACTAAGATTGAAGAAATCAATTATCATTTTCATAACAGGTTGCTATATCATCTCAGTAAGTTGTGCATACCATAGATAGAAAGGGCGCATGTCGTACGGGAAGCTCATTCTTCTCGCATATCAAGACATTTTGGCGTAAGTAAGACAATGGCTCAAATACAAAGGTATTGTTGCATGCCCCGAATGTACGAAACAATTGCTAAATACATCAAGGGATGTATAATGTGTTCCAAAAGAAAACCAAGAAATCAAAAGATTGGATTGTATATGCCACTTACGGTTCATTTACGATTGTGTGACAGTATTTCCATGGATTTCATAGGAGGATTACCAACGTCTAGGAAGGGACATGATTGTATGTATGTTGTGGTGGATCGATTCAGCAAGATGTGCATTCTCATTTCATGCAAAAACCAAGTCACTACTAAGCAAACTGCACAGATGTTGTTTAAGCAGGTATGGGTTCATTTTGGGTTACCTACTTCTATTATTTCTGACCGAGATACTCATTTTGTAAGAGAATTTTGGTCCACTTTGTGGGGACTCATGGACACAAAACTGAAGAAGGGCACATCTTATCATCCAAAAACAGATGGATAAACAAAAGTGTTTAACAAAACTATGACACGGGTACTTCGAGGTTATCGTAGCAAACATCCCAAGCAGTGGGATGAATCATTGTCTTATGTGCAACATGCTTATAATAGAGCCTTGCATTCTTTGACTAATGAATCCCCATTTGAGACATGTTTTGGGTATTTACCTAAATCACCAATGGACTTCATGTTTGGTGAATATGAGGAAATAGATGTACATAGAGAAGCCAATGGGGTGCTCAAGTTCATTGAACAGATACAACAAATACATGAAGCAGTTCGAGAAAAATTAGAGAAGAGTCATGCCAAGTACAAATGTCGCGATGACAAACATTGAGTCGATCATCATTTTAAGATCAAAGATTAGGTATGGATGTATATCAGCAAGGATAGATTGAAAGGAGAAGGTAAAAAACTGAAACCCATCAGGTATGGACCTTTCAGGATTATTGAGAAGATTAGTAATAATGCTTTTTGACTAGATTTACCTTCTTATATGCATATATGCTCAGTGGTTAATGTGGATAATCTGAATTTGTATGAACCTTCGATGATCATGGATTTAGAGGAGGATACTCATAATCCGACTATTGATGATCTAGCACCTGAGTATGTGACATAATTGTAGGAAGATACTATCTTGGATAGAAGAACTTGCTCTTTGAAGAGACTCAATGTTGAATACCTTTGAGTGTGACTCTAAGGTACAAATCCGAGAAAGGAAAACTGGATTGAGATCGGGAGAGTGAGGGAGCTCTACCCTCAGCTAGACTCTGTTTAAAATCCAACTTTTGTGGTCCAAAAGCTTTCAAATGGAGAGGAATGATCCAGGAGGTTTCCATTGATTCAGTTACATAGGTTCAATCATTGTCAGTAATGTGTGGTCCAGTGACGTGGTCGATGGGTGATGTCATACAATGACCATTTATGGTAAAGGGGTGTTGAAATTTGATGTATCAAGTCTAAAAGACTTGTATTCCAACATTGTATCAAATCCTAATCTAAAACCTAGCCTAGAACGACACCATGCATCAAATATAAGTATTAAACCCACATTAAAGCATTAAACCTAAGTTTAAAACCCTCTCGGGTCAATTCAAACAACTTAAATATTAAATACAATAGAAAATGTGTTAGTAGAGTCTCAAACTGCAGGCAATTAGTTGGGTCAGAACCATAGCTGTGATGTACATGTGAGCGGGTATCAGATCAACCGTTAGGTTAACCGCAACTTCTAACCACCATCCTGACTGCATCAAAGTCTAATCGCGGTGGCACATGTGAGAAGGTAGGGTATAACCATCGGGTTAACATAACACCATTCTTTAGAACTGTCAAGTGGAGCTGTCACATAGAATTCAGTTGACCGCAACCGCCGGGCTAGACATGCAAGTTCATGGCTTATGACAAGACCGCAGCTACACCATCTGTTCACATGCGAGCTGTTAAACTTTTTCCATGCCGTTAGCATGACCACTAGTGGATAGTGCCTATTCGAAAGTCTGAGATGGGTTTTTGTTACAGATATTTAAAATAAATGATGAATGTCACTAGGTGACATTAATAAACTTATCTAAAAACCCTAATTTAACCCTTCAAGTTAGCTGATGCATGCCAAAATTGAGAAAATGTGGTTATAAAGCATCTAACCACTGTATAAATGTACATTTGTAGACTTGAGAGGAGTTACTAAGGATTTGAGTGTTTTTGGTACTTGTTATTCAGAAACTGAGACAGAGAGGCGATCAATGTTTTGGTCATTTTTTGGGCATCCGGGGGGGGAATTGGAAACTGTAAGCACCATTGGAAAGATGGTTCAGAGAGCTTTCTGGTTAGAGGTTAGAATTGCATGTGTGCTAGTTCAGTCTAATAGAATTACTGTATAAACAACTCCTTCTTCTCATTCCTAATAAAAATAGTCACCCATCTTGAAAGCGAACCCAGAGACGTAGTCTATCAGGGAGGAACTTGGTCATCAATCTCGTTATTTGGTATAACTGTGTTTTTATAGTCTATTGTGTCTAATGATTTAAGTTTTGTTGCATATCCTTCTTCTTTTGCTTATTTCTTCTCGCTTAACGTACCTTTATTTTCATTCAATTCACTAAAAGGAACTAATAACTTCTACTTAAGTTTTAATATATGATCGATCAGATCAAAAATTAATTTGAAAAAGAAAATTACCCCAACCATTGATTATCACACCATCCCAACAATTCCTGGAGCTAGATGATAATATCATCAACATTCCATATTTTGTATTTCTCTCCCAAAAAAAACAATAAACTGAAATAAATAAAGAAATAAAAGTATTTCTTTGAAATTACAATGACATGTCATGAAGTAAATGAATGTTGAATGGGAAATTAATAAATAGTACAAGTAAAAAAAATTGAAGAACTAAATACAATTATTATAACATGCAAACAAGAGAATTGTTGAGACCATATTGAGTGTTAACGTGAATCAAGTTTTTGTACACTTCTAACAAGGAAACAATGAAAGAAAGTTGTGTGAAATGAAGAGAAAAGAATATTAAAAAAACACAGAAAGAATTAATAAAAAGATGTGAACTAGATACAAAAGGTCGAAAAATATTGTAATTAATGTAAGAGTAATTATTTCAAGATCACAACGTATTCTTCCATCATTTCACACCGCCATGGATCTTAAACTTTTGTAGGTCACCACCACCATTCTTGCACCGACTTACCTCATCAAACATATAACAATCACCTCCACTTGTGGAAATGAAAGGGGAACACCAACTCACAAAATAATAATTTAGTTCATGTAACTGACTTCAATTTTTCTATACATACAAGGGATCACCAAGAGGAAAACATCATCCACTTTCAACTTTCTTGTTTTTGTAATTAAGCCGTTGAAGATGTTGTTTACTATGTTATTGGTTTGTTCTACATTTTTTTATCATCTGCTATTAGATCCGAGGTACGAGAGTTGAGCTGAGAGAATTTGAGAAAGTGTGTGAAGGGATTCAGTACTTTGACAATGGGTTTCTCTCTGTCCAATTAGGCCATCTCAAAATTTATGGGAGAAATTCCTAGATCCTCCAAGATTTTTGAACTTTTTTAAATGCAGTCTCTATAGGTAAAGAAATAATTCTCTTGACATCCTATTCATGCCATGGATCTCAAAGCGTTCTTGAAATTTCTTGAAGATGATAACGCTCACTCAGTTTGGAAGTGGTTATTTGTTTTAATTATCTGAATTTCCTCATGTTGTTGTGAGTACTGGACCAAAAAATTATAGGTTGTGAAGGTGACTATAATAGTTTTTATATAGAGCCTCAAGCATGAAGTATTGGATTATGTAGCTATAATGAAGTGGTGGTGTGGTTTGAGTATATGTTAGTGTCTACAATGTTAAGTAACAACTAAAGAGGAAGCGACTTGGTGAGTCAACGTTTGATACCTGACGACTTTATTTTTATGTAGTGTGTTATAATATTTGTGTTTAGTTTCTTTCAGCTTTGGCTATGTTGTTTTATGTTATATAAGGTGGTGAATTATAATCTCTATTATGTATGAACTTTCAATCTCAGTAGTGTTTGGAAATTCCCAATCAGAGAACCCAATCTCAGTATCGTTCGAGTTAAATTTGCATTAAAGTAATATTGCTGCAATTTTTTTTGGAAGTTAAGGAATCCAATGGATGTAGAAGAAGGTATTGTTTTTCTTTTCAAAATATAAAAGAAGAAGAAATTCATGTGTAGTATGAAATTTATCTTTTAATCAATAATAATTTTAAGGGCATTTTCAAGCCATTTTACATCTCCATCATTTTCGTATTTTTCTTGTAAAATGAATTGAAAGTAATGCAGTGTATTTAAGTTATTTTAAATTTTATCTAAAGATTTCAATTATTTGTGAGAGATGGTGAAAACTACCAATATTAATCAGTCATCAGTTCCTATATTAAATGAGAAAAATTATGATTCATGGTTTATTCGAATGAGAACATTGTTGCATTCTCATGACCTTTGGGGATTTTTTATTGATGGGTATCTAGAGCGTGCTAATGGGGAAGGAGAGATGGCACTTGTCAATGTTGAACAGACATTATTGAGAGACAACAAAAAGAAGGAAAATAAAGCTCTTGGCCTTATACAACAAGGATTAGATGGCATGATACTTTCAAAATTCTCAAATGCACAATATTTAAAGAAGGCGTGTGTAGTATACATAGGGGGGATAGTATGGGGTACAGAGGGAGGTACTCATGGGAAAAATGTAATAATGGGATGGGTCATAGTTAATAAATAAAGTGGTTAACTTGCATCATGTAAGGGACCACAAGTAGTTAGCACTAATGTGATAAGCCCATTGTATTAGATATATTGTATTGAGAGAACCATGGTAATGACCCATGGTATTGTATGCATGAATCATATATAGAGGCTAGAGACTCACCATTGAGAAGTGTGAAGGATTATTGTATTAGCAAGCATACGGCTTGTACAGTGTTCTCCTTCCTTAAGGAGTGTTTGTATGGTGTTACCCTACCTTAAGGGTTTTGATCAATAAAGAGAAGAATTTCTATATTTATATCTTGTTATTTTTGGACATATTTCTATTATCATATATTTGTAGTTCAGATCTATTACATGTGGTATCAGAGCACTCTCTTGGGCAAAGTGGAAATATTTTTATTTTTGTTTTTGTAGGACTTTTTTGGGACGCAAGTTTTTAGAGAAGATTTGAAACGTCTGGTACAAAATTGGTAGAAACAAATTATAGATTTGGATTCTTTGTAGAAGAATTCCCAAATTAAAAAAAAATGGTTGAATCGGATTCTAGATGAGGGAGATATTGCTAATTTAAAATTTGTAGTGTTGTAGAATTGATTTTGACAAAAATTCATGGACAATGGATCTCAAATTACTTTTTTTAGTTTTTGT
>APFE031626550.1:7314-69698 GCA_000404065.3 Pinus taeda | reverse complement strand
AGCAAACAGAGCTGTGAAATTCCATTAAATTCTCTGCCACAAACTATACAAGAAAGCTCTGCTACGCTCCAGCAGCTCCCAGCACTCAGCACTCAGAAAAAATCTCTCCCCTGACTCTTCTCTTTTTTTATTACAAATGAATTTGTTTTAATACAATAATAAAATCAAACTGCTGCCCAAAAACGGGGGCGTTGTTTTAACTATCATTACAAAAAGTAGGAAAGAGCGTTTCCTAAACATAGAACATCGTTCTGTAAATCTTATGATAATTGGCCAGCTGAGGGATTTATGAAATCATAATTAAGGATGAAAATAGGCGAATTTGTTTATTTTGAAATCTTTGGAGCGCTGCTTAACTGAGGTTATAAATAAGAAAACGAATTTTATGCATCTGGTAACAGGTGTCTTCTGGTGACTAAAGTGAAGGGCAGGTGTCAATCCCATTTGCTGAAGCTACAGGCAATCGAATCCTGACTGCCAGTTTGCAACTGCTCCCCAAATCTGGAAATGCGTTGGCCATTTACCGAAATCAGGAGAAGATTTTGATAATCTGGAATAAATCACCGCATATATCTGATGGAAATCGACCCCCCTACAATCTTTCTTATCCGATAATAATGGGCAAATCTGTTGAGCACATGAATCCACGCGTCCAGGCATTTGCGGCTTTTGTTGAATGAGAAATGGCAAAGACTGCTCTCTCCAGATATCCCCAGCCTCTTTCATCTCTGTCATTTGAATGTTTTTGTTCTTCCTGGAAAAAGGGCTTAACACCCTTGAACGCAATCCTTCTGTCTGGCATCTTTCCAGTAGATCCATATATTGGAGCCATGCCATCTTCAAATGCACTTGGATTTTTTTGCACAGTTTTAACCGCTTCTTTCAGATCTCCTATAAGGGTATGCTGAAGAGTCAGACATATGTGTATGCTGTTAGGTATTTGTAAAGCATTTAGATGCTATCCTTGTATCGACAGAACATCATTCACTTTAAAAATATCGAGCTTATCTGATCCAAATGCAATGACTGTCATGTCTGGTCTTCCCACAATGTATACATGAAAGCAAATACCCCAGCGCAAGGCCAAGTCTCCAAGTTCTTCGATGGGATCAATGATACCATGAGGAAAACCCGGTGCTGAGCCAACAATCATAACCGTATTCTTGTTCAAATAACGCTGGATTACTTTTACATTTGCTTGGAAATCTTCATTTACTGGTACACGCCATAGTTTGATTTTAAGATATTGGGCCGCTTTATCATATGCAGAATGGGCAGATTCTGGAATTACCATTTCTGGTTTCATAATGGGCAAAGTTCTCATAAACAGAAAATGAGACCTCTATCGGACCATTAGTGAAAACCTCAGCCATTATATTATATGGATCTGATTTGATTCTGTATGCATTTGAACTGTAGTGTTTGGAGTGTGATTAATTTGGATTATCCTTGTAGTGCTTGACACACCGACGTGTTGGGTATGAAGGCTCGCAACCAGGGTGATTACAACCATCGTTGTCAAAGTAGGGATAACACTCATCAATTACTACACCCCTTCGACTGAAATAACGCCATGCAGATAATGGAAAATCACCATTACACCCTGATCCACATCTAAATCCACAGCAGGCCACTAAATTGTTTTCTGAAAGAGTGGCATTCACTTGAAAGTGAACGCAAAATCGGTCTAACAGTGCTGAGAAGTTCCGACCTGAGGCTTGAATAGCTTGTGACAGGGCTTTACAAACAGCAGTTGACAAACAAACATTTTGCATATGATCAGAACTTAATATACATTCAAGGAGTGGCCAGAAGTGTCTCAGTATGAGGATAATAGTCTCATCTCCAAGTGGTGAGGAAAACCAGGGGTTGAAAGCTGGGTGAAAATTGCACCCATCCTGTAGAATGCCCTCGCAACTGACTCTAAAAGTTAAGCAAAGTTGAGCATAACCAATTGAATGTTGTGTCAAACACACCATGCCCTCGTGCGCATTTCATCAATAAATTCATATAGGTGTTGAATATTAAATCATATTGGTAAACAGCACCTGCTCTCCCTAGTGCCTCTGTAATACCCTCACGTATTCGCCAAAATGCAGCAATCTGATTGTAGTCGCCACACTACCATCAACAATGAGACTATTTTCAAGACAATTCTCCAGAAAGGCATCCAACTTTGCTTTGTCATGCAACTGGTTACTACCAGTAGTCTCGATCAAAACATAGAATTTCCTTTTTGAAGAAGGTAAAGGGTTCCTGACACCTTCCGAGTGATTCAAAGCCATGTCCAAAGAAGCAAGATCTAAAAATTCGAACGCTGAGATAAGCTTTCCCAATTTCCTTTTAGCTACAGAGAGAAGTCTCTTGCAGCTCAAGTAATCTCCACATGCAAGAAAGGCAAGATTTATTGATGAAAGCCTTGGTGGTACAAGAATTGAAACCTTTGTGACTATGCCAAGGGTGCCTTCACTTCCAATGAATAACTGCTTCAAATCATATCCCGTATTGTCTTTTCTCAAGGTTCCAAGCATATCAACCACAGTGCCATTTGCAAGAACAACTTCAAGCCCTAGAACATTTCCACGAAGAGACCCATATCGAAAAAGACATATGCCCCCTGCATTTGTGGAAATATTTCCACCAATTTGACAGCTACCTTTTGCATCGAGGTCAATGGGCATTATATACCCCTGATCAGCTAAACTGTGTCAAGATTCTCCAGGACGCAACCAGCTTCACAAACCAAGATGCCACTAACCTTATCACAGGAAATTATGTTGTTCATCACCTCATAAACAACAAGGACACTCTCACCCACGAGGCCAATATTACCACCTTGTGGAACAACTGCTAGACATCTTGAATTACAATAATTTAGGATCTGTGAGACTTTTTCAGTGTTCCTAGGACGAAGTAGGACTTGGCTTGAACCCTTATATTTCCTCATCCAATCATGATTTGCCGTAGCCAATTCATTTTTATCCTGAATGACATTTTTCTTTCCAAGTATATTTTGAAAATGAAGAATATCTCTAACTTCTATCATAGAAAAGGAAGGATTTCTCTGTATTTTCGTAGCTGCAGTTCCCTAAGATCTTGTATGGGAATCATATAAACTTTCCAGCTCTGGAAGTGGAGGAAAATGAAAAAACCAAAAAGACTTGCATGCCGATTGAAAGCGCTGTCGTTTATTCATAAGCCTCATGTTTTCTTTGTGCTTTTGCAGAGGTAGGAGCTTGAAGACCCTGCTTCCTTTTGAAGAGCTAAAGAACAATTACATAATCTAAAAAAGCAACATATTAATGATTTCTTCTTCAAAACAGGGTTTTGAAGAAGAATCAATCTCTGACATGAGACGGAGTCTAACACCTTCTTCTTGTGTTTGAGTCCCTACCAATTCCTGAATCTGTGTCCCCTCCTTGTTTTCAGATGTGAATAGAGGACATTCCTTAAATATATGACCAACCTCATGACACCTTCTGCAAGGAAAAGAAACCCCTTCATAGTCCAGAATCTGCAGTCTCGTGTGCCCTCGATACTGGAGCCTCAGACTTTCGACTAATCCTTCCCTGGTATCCAAGTGCACAAGAATACGAGCAATAGCCATACTCCCAGTCTCAATGAAAGATTCACACCCAAATCATCGCTAATGCATCAGAACACATCCTCAGACCAAAAGTGTAGCGGTAAACCATGGAGACCCAGATAGGTCTGAGACCCATTTTCTTCTTGTCTAGGTCAAATAAGGGCATCCATTGCTTCAAAAGTACTAGTGCCATCTCTATGTGCCAAAATTTATACATGACCCAGTTTTCCTACTCGGGGTGCACAAAAATTAGGGCAAACCAGCCTCTTTTCATGGTAAGAACTGAGGGTAGTTGCTCAAGAGCTTGACCCCAAATTTTCGTAACCCAACGCTTGAGTTGCACCGTATTGTAATTACGCCCCCTCACTCTTCCAACCAATATCGTGTTTGTTATGTCTGCAACCTTATCCATGTTGATTCCTTCTCCAAAAATCAAGTAATCGCCCTCGCTCTACGACCTTGGTACACTTAGACTTTTTCCCCGAATATTTGGGTAAAACATCCCCGCTTGCTCTACAACTTGGGGCAAAACATCTTCCGTGTCAAAAACCCTAGCCTCCTCCTTCTCTAGGGGTTTGTGTGGAACTCCTTCAAAACAGCGAGATGTTATCACCGTTCGTGTCGGTCGATGTACTCGAGTTGTTGGGATCGATTCCCATGTTCTTCTATGCCTTGAATTCTCAAAACTTACGGCTTCCACCTCAGATCTAAAAACCCCTTATGTTGATGTCGATGTCTCGCCTAGACCATATGCCAATTTGGATAGTTGGTCGAGCTCCCATGGTTGAAGTTTGGATGGGGACAGGATAGTGAGGACAGGCTTCGGTTGGTAGTCCGGCAAGATATGGTCTATAATGGAATCAGGACCAGAGAAAGGATGTGCAAACAATAGGGAAACTAAAGAAACCTCCCCTTCATCCATAGCAGTGATATAGGTATATACTTGGACAGTCGATTCCCGAGAAGCAGCCAGTGAAAGCATATTGTGTTGTTGAGGTGGATCCTCAATCCAGATCGACATGGACTCAGTAGAATCTGTCGAAAAATTGACAAGCTCTTCTTCCATCTCAACAAAAAAATAGGAGTAGACTCCAATGATATGTGAAATTTCCTAGACTCTATGAACCCTAGTGTAGCAAATTTGAATCTACTTCACGTACTTGATTTTTAAATTACATTCATCAAGTTATTCTTCTAAATATCGAAGCAAATTACTTTTGAATTCTACACTAATTAAATATTTGATCTCATGAAACAGAAAACAAAGCAAAGAACAAGATACATAGGACAAACTTATTTTTGGACACAATAGTCCCCAGAAAAACCCAATGTGGGAAAATTAGTGCAGCAGTTATGAGAGTTTATTATTATGTAGAAGAAATATATGAATACAACTCTAGGATGCTCATCTAGCAATCCTTTACAGAGAAAATACTGGTGGAAAATCTGAGTGAGTTTTACCTCACTTCACCTGGTAAAATTCTGGCTGATCTAACACAAGATTGGCTAACCCTGGTTATTTTTGCATTGGCTCTTCGTCAACCCTGTGTCACCTTCTTTGCCCTTTGTGTCAGCGCTCTCAGTTGTTCCGACAGTTCTCGGCAGTTCCAACAGCTCGGGATTCTGCGTGATAGGAAACTTTTCTACGTCATCTCTCCTAGCTACTGTGATGCTTCTACGTTAGCTCTCTCGGTAGTTCCGACACTTTGGCAGTTCCCGAAATTTTTGGTTGTTTCGGCAGTTTTGGATTGTGCATGACCGGCAACTTTTTTGCGTCATCTCTCCCGGCTACTAGGTTTCCTCTACGTCAACTCTCCTGGCTACTCGTTGCCTCTACGTCAGCTCTCCCGACTATTGTGTTTCCTCTGCGTCGAAAAGTCCTTCCTTGGATTCTCTCTTCCCCTCAGCTACAAGATCTCCCCAATCGATTTTCCTCCTAAAAAATTCTCACCTTAGAAAATTGATTTCCTCAATCTCTTTGTGTGTTTCCAAATGAACCCCAAGCCTCCATCGTATACTTTTCCTATTGAGTCTTCAATGGTTGAGATTATGTCTCTAATCAATAGTTAATATTAAAGCATGACGTGATTAGTCTTCTAAATCATTCTCACCCATATTTTTATTATACCCATTAATATTTTAATTTTCCTAGGTTTAGACTTAGGAACTCCATTAAAAATATTAATTATTTTAATATACAATTCGTGTGGAATTTCACCAAACAGTTTTTGGGTTCTTTTTTCAAGGTTATAGCACTTCTGATGCTACCAAAAACTAACATGATACCCTATTGATGCGAATGTTGCCACCTTCAGGTTTCATGGAAAGTGTCTACAGTTGACTGTCGCGTCGTCCTCGACCGCCGACTGCTCCTTTTGCCTTCACCACTAACATCTCGTTCCACCTTCAGATCACCAGATCTCCACAAGACTTACCCGAGCCCTAATGTCTCGCTGACCTTCACAGTGATGCAAGATTTCAGAGCCATTTCGCCTTCCCCCTTTTTGTGTAATCTTATATCCTTTAACCTTACGTTTTTTAATGCAAACACCATTGGTCATAACATCAAGGCCTATATAGTAATTTATGTTTTGTGAGAGATGGATGGAGCTCTGGAAACCCTCGCAGCATCTAGGGTTTCGCCCTAGCCAACCATTTTATGCTTACTTAGCATGAATATTTTGTTGATATCCTCTATAGTTTGTTCAATGGAAAATTCTAGTTATTCGACTAAAATGACAATTTATATTACATGTATGGTTGTCAGTCAAGCAATATCTTCTTTAGTTTCGTACAGTTCCACACTGAAATTTGGTTTTGGTCTTCGGGTGGTTCAAGAAATTCCTTCGCTTAATGTTCTTGTGGATGAGGAAGCTTTCAATTGTGAAAAAATAATTTCAAATCAAGGTTTGGTCTACAGGTTTAATGGGTTTTGACCATGGCTAATTGATCTGCACAAATGGATCTCAAGTCATGGAATCCCCTTTTGATGGATGAACTGAATATTTACCCTATGGCTTGGGGTTTTTTTGTTGTGGTTTTTGATAATATAGAGGACAAGAAGGCTATTTGGAAAGTTGGGCCATGGTTTTGGGTTAGTGACACCCTCTTCAAGCAACCCTAGACTCCCACTTTTCATCAAGCAACGACATCAATCTCTACGACTCGATTTTCGGAAAGGATTTCCAACGTTCCCTTACATTTTTGGAATCTTCCATCACTTTCCTCTATTGAGAATGCATTGGGAAAAAAAATTCGCCATTGTCCATAAATAGCAAAAAATTTCAAGACTACTTGTGCCCGAATATGTGTGGGGAAGAACTTCAACAAAGCTTTTCCCATGGAGATTAATCTGAAGGCTCCAAACTATGTTTGGGTCCAAAATCTCAACTATGAGAATATTTCATTCTAGTGTAGAGCATGTTATGAAATAGGGCATGTAATTTAAAATTTCCCAAAGCATTTACAAAACACCAAAGACAAGAAAAAAAACTTGAAGGCTAAAATAGTGGGAAGTAGCTAAAGGTGATCACTATATGATATTCAAAAAAGAAGAGCTATGGGATAAGAAAGCAGCAGAAGAAAAGAAGGAAGAAGACACAGCCAAAGAAATTGCATTAATGGCAACAGAAACCAAGCAGGAAAAAACGCATGCAAATGAGGATCCCTCAAACTATGCAAAAGTGGAAAAGTAGTAAACCTTCATGGAAAACAAATCCCCCATGAATCCACAAGGATTCTTGCTGGAAAAGCATATCCTTGGGAAAATCACAAAGATGAGGAAGAATCCAAATTTCACTTTCTGGAGAATAATTCACTAGAAGAAGAAAACACAAGCTAAACTCAAGTAGGGAAGAAAGGGAAAGGAATCTCACTAAGGAAAACAAAAAGTCAGACTAAATCAAAACAAAAGTAGTGAATAATGGAATATAAATGTATCTAGATATTAGGAGTCTTTTGGAGAATTTTTGGTTGAAAACGGTCTAAAATTTTTGTGTCATGGGGAACTCGCTTAAGGGTTTGGATTGAGCCTCCATGCTCAATTTCAAACCTATATGTAAAGGTTTTGGCCTAGTAACCAATTTTTTTTAATACAAATCCTACTTGTTTCTTTGAAAAATAAAACATGAAGGCCTATGTTTGGGATTTGATGAAAAATCAAATTTTTGGAGAAATGTTATGTATGGAGTCTAACTCTAAGTGATATGTTATATCATGTTTTCCAACTCCCTATCCTTTTAAACTTAAATTGGCAATTATGTCAAGTGTATGTGGAAAGCATGGGGCTTGGTCACATTGATATCTTGATGTCAAGTGCCATGATTGGAAATTAAATGTCAATGGTTTTTTATGGGTCATTTTGGCATCGTGGCTATGTCTAGTTCTGCGACACATCATGTGTTAACACTTGGATTGTGGTCATGAGTGGGATTTTCTAGCAGATTGTTTATCCCCGTCAATCATTAACTTTCCATTACTCTGGCCCAAGAGAGTTGATACCCGTAACACAATGTCATTTCATACTTGTTTGGGGAGTTATCATTGATTCATGTGATATTTTTGGAGGGTATGAGGTTTTCTGCTTTATTATGCTTCTCAGCTTTCTACTTTTCCCCTCTTTGAACCAATCCACCTATGTTGAGTTTAAGACCATTTCATGGCTCTCGTAGTGCGAATTGAACCTCTAGGGGCCGAAATTGTTGAAGCGTACAATAAATACCTATATTTATTCCATAAGGTTGGATGGTGGGAGTTTATTATGACTTTTAGTGGCCACAATGTGAAATTTTCTAGAGCTTTCCCTAAGTCTTGTAATGGAAAGACGGCTAGGGTTAGAGATATCAAAATCCCAGTGAATGAGACATCCATAGCTCAGTCCCCCTGTTTCCCAGCAAATGGATAAAGATGGACAAAGAACTACCCTATTAAGAAAATACCCTGGAGCAAGTTTTTGGTCTCGAAGAAAACATCTTACAATCCAAAAGGTATGCATGTAAATTAGCTCAAAGATAAATGCCCTGATTTGGTTGTGATTGTTAGGTGTTATATAACCTGTGAGGGTCGTTATGGTATGACCTTTTATTGCCATATTCATTTGCTTATGGTTTTCATGGGTCACCACCTTAATCTGCCCTATTACTTGTACAAGAGTCTTACTAAAATGACAAAGTTTTGTCAACATTGGTTTAAGAACCTTGATAGAACCTTGTTCCATTATGGCTTATTTCGAATCCTTGTCGAATTTAGACTTTCTCAATTGGGAGAATCTTGGAAGGGTTTTCTCCTTGAACATAATTTGGCTTATTTCGAATCCTTGTCGAATTTAGACTTTCTCAATTGGGAGAATCTTGGAAGGGTTTTCTCCTTGAACATAATTTTGGTGAAATTCTGACCAACAAAGAGGAGAGAATTCCTCGTAAGGTTGTTGATATTCATAGAGATATTTATGTAGATATTCCCAAAACCCTGGCCTCATCCATTCATCACATCTCAGCGTTGAAAACCCTTGGTAAACCATCTAAGCTAAACTTGATGAATACCACAGATGATGAGCTCATAGACCCCACCTTTACTCGTATTACTTGCAACAAAGCTAAAATATTTAAAATCAGTCTTTGGGGAGGAAATAGCAACCCTAAACTACCTGGAAATTGTAAGTCTGAGTTAAACTTATATGTCTATCGTGTCGAACATAACCCTCTGCATAACCTTGCAAATAAAACAATCCATCGTGAGGAAAATATGTTTAATATATGTTTTGAGGTACGAATATATGTTTAACTTATTTCGCTGATTTTATTAGTAGCTACATAATCAAAGATTTTATAGCCATTCTTTTAAAAGATATAAGTCGTTAATTTGATTTGTTTTAATTTGTTTTGTTTAAGACTTATGTAAATTTTGTATTGAATGCCTTTAATGGAAAAAAACATATTTGTTTTATTTTTTAAATATTTATGTATGTTATTTCTCTCGTAATCTTTTAATTGTGTTTTGAGCATTTATTAATTTTTTTATTATTATAAACCTAATAGTGGTTATTACAAACCCAATGGGAATTAATAGTTAATTTTATTTAATTCATTTTTCCCACCTTTGTTAGTTCTTTTTCCTAGATATAGGCTAGACAAATTCATGTGATTGTTATCTACAAGAATTAGTTTGAGGCCCTGTAATATGTGTTTAGTTCATGGAATGATTTTCATAGATTAAGTTGTTACATGTACATTTATGATGCAAATAAAACTGACATTATGATTGTTTTTTTTTATGAATCATAAGTTGTATTCCTTTATTTCCATGAATTAGATTTTTCTGGTTAAATCTGGATCGGTTCTTCAACTTGTCCTGACGATGAACCACACTGGTTGGTTCGAAACGCGTCGACAAAAGAATTTTTATGTGATTTTGCCGAAAATTTCTAGACAATGTTATGGATCACAGAAGTCTCAATTCCTTAATCACTGTTTTATAAACAAGAAAGCAAATACAATCATTTAATATGTTTTACATCTTGGCCAACATAGTTAATTAGTAATTTATCTTTTTCGTTTTATGATTTTCATTGTGAATTAATTAAAATAATTTGAGACTTATTTCAGAGTGTTTAAGAGGAATGATTAGCTAGTTGTGATCTGGCTTATTACCACTTGTTCTTTTGTTCATGCTTGAAGTCAATTTTATTTTTTCTCTTAGAATTTAAATTTCTTCTTGGATTCTTCATAGCTTATGCTAAATATCATTTCTCACTATCCAAGTGTTACTTCTAGTGATTTTATAATATGTATAGTTGTATGTATTTATTTTGTTATGTTTTATAGCAATTTGTAAATATTAATATAGAACCTTAGGATAGCTTTTCCTTCTCTTTGGAAAAAAAATTGACTATGGAAGCCATTAGACCCATCAGGGACAACCACACCAAACTACTTGAGTTGGATTAAAGAACCTCGAACAAGCTTTTTCTTCTTGTTGACATATGGTCAATTATGCGTATCAACATAACAAAATTACCATGCAACATCCTCCATTTCCAGAAGGAAAATTATCATATTCAAGTAAACCAAAACCAATGTTATCTAGAGAGAAATTTGGACCTTTAGATTATGAAGAAGAGGAAGAGGAGATACAAAGGGAAATTAATAATGAAAAAACCAACTTTCATAACCCCAAGGAACATAGAAATTGGATGTCATCCACTCCAAATCAAGGAACGAGGGAAAAAAGAGTCGGAGAAAGATGAAGTATTCCTCTCTCCAAAAACGTTCCATGCAAGCCAAGGGAACCTCTTTGCAAGATCCACAAATGAAATGTCAAAGGATGAAAAAGGGAAAGAATTGGGCACAAAAAAACAACCTTAGAAGGTAGGGAGAAGGTCTCATAGAGAAATTATGACAGAACAAGAAGACAAAGAAAAGAAGTTAGGAGTACATCAAAGAATAGATGTGGCCCTCTCGAAAGGGACTAGACCATAAAGAAAAAAAATGTGATCCATCCCTCATTCAGGGGGGATCAAAAATCCTACAGTAAATAATGAAAATTGTCTCCTAGCGCTGTAGGGAACTCGGTTCAAAACAAAAGCTATCATAAATAAAAAAGCTTGGTCAAATAAGAAAAACCATCCATCCTCTTAGTCTAGGAGACTAAATTGGGGGGTCAAAAAATCCTCTAGAAACATAAGTTAATTTAGAGACGTAGCAATGCAAGAGAAGTGGCATCAAGAGGTTTAGTAGGAGGATTGTGCAAATTTGGGAGGACAACCTCTTCAAGATTTTGTCAGAGGGAAGCAACAACAATTAGATTACATTCAAATTGATTCATGTTTCATCTCAAAAGGTAATCTTTATAGTAAACATTTATAGGTTTGTAGTATACAATGATAAAATCACTTGTTGATCCTCCCTTGCAAGCCTTGAAGGTTTAAAATTTCATAATTTTTGGGGGGGATTTCAATTTAATCCTTCAACCATGGAAAAAAACATGGAGGACTACTTGTTTGTGATCCTTTCAAAGAAAACATGGAAGATCTTATGACTTTGATGGAACTACTTGATGTCAAACCAACATCAAAAAAATACACTTAGAAATAAAAGAATCGAATCAAGGAATATAGTGGCTCAGCTAGACAAGTTATTGGTGGCTAGATTCCTCCTAGACTAAACCCTTTCGATCTCCTCAAACATCTTATCCTAGGCAGATCAGATCATAAACCAATCACATTATCTATGTTGTCGAAGAAAAGTTATCAACCCTTGTCTTTCAAGTTCAACTGAATATGGTTGCAATCCCCTATATTCCTTAAGCAAATTACCAAAACCTAGAATAATTGGATTATGGGTTCCCCTGTATTTATTTGGGAAATGATATTAAAAAATATCAAAGTAGCCCTTAAACAATGGGTCAAAGACCAACAAAATGAGGAAAAGATGGATACAAAAAGCTATAAAAGGAAAATTGGAAAATGTCTGAGAAGAAATATAAGGCCAAGAAATCTAATGGGAAATTCTTTTGAAAACCATCACAAAGCTTTAAAACAAGAAAAGGAGCAATGGAAATTAAAATCAAGAAGTTTGGCTACATGCACAAATGCCAAATTCTTTCATAATCAAACTAAAATCCAATAATGAAAAAATAATATAAAAACAATCTTTGTGAATAGAGAACCTATCTCAAAGTACTCTAGAATCAAAATTGTTGTGGCACATTTCCAAGAGCTCTACTATGCCAATCAACACTTATATGTTGAGGAAAATTCCAAATCAAATATCTCAAAAATATAATGAAGCTATAAATAAACCCTTTTCAAAAGAAGAGGTGGGGAGCTCACTTTATTTGGCCTCAAAAAAATCCCTTGAGATAGATGGGTTATCAACTCATTTCTACGAAGAAAAAAAGGTAAAATGTAATTAAATATGATTTATGTGGAATGATAGATTACTCATTGAAGCGTATGGTTATATTGGCAAAGGAACTAATTCATCACTCCTAGCTCTTGTCTCAAAGGAGGTAAACCCTTCTTCCTTTCTAAGGTTTTGCCCTATCTCTCTCTTCAATTTCTCTTATAAGATTATATCCAGCATAATTATCATCAACCTCAAGCCATTTCTCTCCAAGATCATTTCAAACAATCAAGGTGGCTTTATTCAAAAAAGACAATTCATGGACAACATCATTCGAAGATCATTTCAAACAATCAAGGTGGATTTATTCAAGAAAGACAATTCATGGACAACATCATTCCAAGATCATTTCAACCAATCAAGGTGCTTTATTCAAGAAAGACAATTCATGGACAACATCATTCCAATTAGGGGGCAATCCATTCTAATAAGACAAGGACAAATAAGGTCATGATAATAAAGCTTGATATGGTGAATTCCTTTGACTAGGTGGATTATAACTTCCTCAAAGTCCTACAAAAGAAGGGGTTCACTAACCTAGTGATCAAAAGAATTGTTTCATGTATTGCAAGCCCCTTAATTGCTCCCATGGTAAATGGAAAGCTTGCAATATTTTTTTAAGGAAACAAGAGGGTTGAGGCAAGGGCATCCCTTGTCACCCTTGATGTACATCCTCTCCCATGGTAAATTAAGTGTTCTACAAAGTCTCGTCCCCCCACCTAGGGGTTGAGTTTCTTAACTCTCCCGTGTTCCAAGGACTTGGGGACAAAGGAGTCATTTCCCCACACTCCCAAAAAACAAGGTACACAAAGAATCTTGAAAAAAGTCATTTCCTCCATTTTTGGGGTTGCTCCCTAGGCAAAACAAGGCTTGAGGGGTCATAATTTTTTATGAAAGAAAAGAATCATAATTTTTAATATTTGTTGATGAACCAAAAAGGGCTTATGTTATGTTCAATTCACATTTCATTTTTTGTTTGCTCCTTCATTGAACTAAAGACTGCCGCCATCACCAAGCAACCTTTTCTCTATTCCTTTGTTGAATAGAGTGTTGCCAACATCACCAAATAGCCTGCTGTCTTTGTTGAACACATTACCTTGAACAATTATGCTTATTTATCTTTTGATATGTTCTTATGTTATTTTGACTCTATAAAATTAAAAAAATTTGCTCTTGATGTATCACGCTTGAATTTTATAATTTTATTTCAATATTCAGTGTTCAATATTCATAAGTGAAAGTAGAACATCAATATGATTAAAAGTTTAAACATTTATAATTTTATAATTTATTTGCATTCTGCATTGTTAGTAAGTTAATAGACTAGTAGTTACACTATACAATTACAAACTTACATGTATGATTATAATTTATATGATAATGATATCAATGATCATGTTTTTCATTTTAAAATTGTTTCAATTATATGATTCATTGATTTATATTTTATATTTATAAGTTTTTAAGATCCCAACATCCCCCCACATTTCTTAAATATTAATGGGGAGCTTTTGCATAAGCTGCTCTTGCATATCCATGCTCCCTCACCTCCTCGTCCCAAAAACTTGGTGGAACATTAGGTAAATGAAAAGGTTGTAATATTTTTTTAAGGAAACAAGAGGGTTAAGCAAAAGCATCCCTTATCACCCTTATCCTCATAGAGGATTCCCATAGTAGATGGCTAGAATTTGAACACAACATCAAAGATCTCCCAGGTATTAGGTATGCATCTAAAGCTTGTAATATTTTTTAAGGAAACAAGAGGGTTGAGGGAAAGGCCTCCCTTATCACCCTTGATGTACGCCCTCATAAAAGATTCTCATAGTAAATGGCTAAAATTTAGACAAGTTATCACCCTTGATGTACACCCTCATAAAGGATTGCCATAGTAAATGGTTAGAATTTGGACACAACATCAAAGATCTCTCAAGTATTAGACATGCATCTAATATCAAAAACATAAGTCATTCAGAAATCTCCCAAATATTACGTATGCATCTAATATCAAAAGCATAAGTCATTCAGAAATCTCCCAAATATTACGTATGCATCTCATATCAAAATCATAAATCATTCTCAATTCCTTAACAACACCCTTTTGTTATGAATGGAACTTTGATCACAAGCACCAAAATATTCAAATAGGTATGGGATAGATTCTTTTCAGCTTCATGGTGGGCTACTCAACAAGGAAAATTCCAAATATACATATGGAATGTAGGAAGAAGAAAACAAAGACAAATTGCATAGCAAGTGGTTTTCAAAATAATTAGAAATCAGAAAAATAAAGTATTTAAGCATTCTTGTATCCTTCAAATCTCTATATTCTCATGCCACGTCTCTAATGCTCTCAAAAATTGCAGAGCAAGTGGGTTTCAAAAATAATTAAAAATAGGAAAAATTAAGCACTTAGGCATTCATTTATCCTTCAAGTCTCTATATTCTCATGCCTGGTCTCCAATACTCTTAAAAACTTGCTGAAAATTGAAAATGGGTTAGTGGGGGAGCAATCTGGATAAACTGATTCATCCTCTCCTACCTTCGTTTATTTCAACTTTCCTCAATGTTGGCTTCCTTAAAGTTTCACATCTAAAATAAATAAAGAAATTCTTATGGCAAGTGGGTAAAATCTCTCCCAAAAAGTTTCATCTGGTAAATTGGGATTTGCTCTTTGCCATGGTGGTATGGGGAAACACAAGATATTAATGACCAAAGCAATTGGAGCTAAATTTATATGGAAACTTCCAAAATATATCAATTAATAACAAATTAATGTTTAATAAAGCTATAAATTGCATCACAAACCGTAGTGAAACTTAACAAAGTGACCAAAGTTGTTGGATTACTTTAATTTTTTTGGTATTCTTGACAATCTTCCCAATCTTCCCAATTATGCTAATGTCAAATTCCATGATATTTGAGGTCAATGATAAACTAAAAACCTTTCACACGTTTTTCATGTTGGCTATACAGAGTATTTGGTTTACACATTTTTCATGTTGGCTGTACAGAGTTTTCATTTTACACATTTTTCATGTTGGCTGTACAGAGTTTTTATTTTACACATTTTTCATGTTGGCTGTACAGAGTTTTCATTTTACACATTTTTCATATTGGCTGTACAGAGTTTTTATTTTACACATCTTTCATGTTGGCTGTACAGAGTTTTTAATTTACAGATAATCAAGCAATCCATCCCACAACACCCATCATTGAAAAAAATACAAAAATAAATTCACAATATCATTCTCTCAAAATGCAGACCTCAGTTTCATAAATCCATGCTTTGAAAAGACAGAATTCAATTTTACACATCAATCTTTTGAAAATACAGAAATCCAATTCTCAAATTCCAATCAACAAATACAGAAATCACATTTGAGTGTCTTTCAACATGTTTAATTTGAATTTGAAGCCACCGCTGACCTATAACGAGGCATTACAAACCAGTGATGCCTTCTGTGGGATTCTCCGCCCAGCTAGGAAACTCTAACAACCAAACTAGGGTTTAAATAAGAAACCATACAGCCAAAGAACCTATTCCTACACAGCTACAATGTTGATACAAAGCTGAAGAGCTTAAAGAAATTCCCCTGGCTCTTAGTTCTCCTCGTCATCCTTGCCAGATTTGGTTGGAGCCCCAGACGAAGCGGTCTTTTTTGGAAGCAGAATGTTATGGATATTGGGCATGACGCCACCGTTGGCTATGGTAACAGCACCGAGCAGCTTGCTCAGCTCCTCATCATTTCTAACGGCCAACTGTATGTGGCGGGGAACTATTCTTGTCTTCTTGTTGTCCCGGGCAGCGTTACCTGCCAGTTCCAGCACCTGCATATATAAATTCAGGTCAATCACCACAGAGACGAAGGGGCCAGATCAAGCAGTGAAAATAAAATAAAGAAAATATCTCGACTCACCTCGGCTGCCAGGTATTCAAGAACGGCCGCGAGGTAAACAGGTGCGCCTCCTCCCACCCGTTCGGCATACTTGCCGGCCTTGAGGAACCGGGCGATTCTGCCCACAGGGAACTGGAGGCCGGCCTTGCTGCTCCGCGAGGTGGACTTCTTGGAACCACCCGCTCCTCCGACCGCCTTTCCTCGTCCTGCCATGGATGATTAGGCTGCTAATGAACAACAGAAGGGAGTAGTTATGCAGCTGTGACTCTCGCTCTCTTTGCGTTTAATCTTCGATATGAGGAATTATTCACCGAGACCCTTTTTTATACGCATTGGATTGTCTCTCTTTTCGGCCAATAGCGTGCGATGCCACGGATCGAAATCATAAAGCGTTGGATTCTCCATATTGGACGGCCAGATATCAAAGCAGAGAAAATATTTTCCGAATTGAATTGTGTTTTCCATTATTACTAATAGATTTTGGTGGGTGCACCCAAGCTTTCATTTGTTCAATCACCCGCCAAATTATGTTTGACTCTTAATTTGACTTTAGGGATTTGCACCCTCTTTTTGCGCTTTTTCACGTGGTTTGAAAGCTTGGACATTTTTATGTATTTAGCAAAATCTTCCACTTTGGTATTCCAAAATCTCAAAAAAACACCTTACTCTAGTCTCCATCTAATTTTAAAAAGTGTGGTTTCCATAGTAGATATTGATTATTAGAAATGTAAAGGGTTTGGAATAGTAAATATTGATTAAAAAGCATGGTATTTATTAGAAATGTAAAGCGTTGGAATAGTAAATATTGATTAAAAAGCATGGTATCAATAATAAATATTGATTATTAGAAATGTAAAAGGGTGGAATAGTAAATATTTATTGTTAAAAATGTAGATGGTTAGAATAGCAAATATTAAATGGTTAAATTATATAATAAAAAAATAAGATTTCAGTATAAAAATAAAAATTTAAGATATTGGAAGGTTGATTAAATAGATGCAAGGATATACTGTTTCGCTTAGGGTTCGGCCCTGGAGCACGCCCACCTAGCCGTCATCGCTCCTGTAGAGCTCTCTCGGCAGCATCCCACTGCGAAGACCAACTAGTGGGTGGAGACTGCTTTGCGCAGGGAGCCTCTTCATCAAAACTTTGAGTCCAACCAGTATGGACATCGGAGGGGGCCCCCCTTCCCCCCTCCTCGGATTGCTACCTTCAAGAGATTGGTAGCCTCCTATGGCAAGAGGAAAGCAAACATGAACCAGCAGAAATTTGTTAAGAAAGTCAAATCCATCCCTTCGGTAGAGCTACCTGTGGAACACCCATGCCAGACTGCGTTGAACCTGGCTGAACGAGGCTCATAGGACAATTCACGGGTCCCTGGCCCTCTCCCAAAGCTATGGATGGATGGGTCCAGAGAAACTGGAGGCCCCTTGTCTTTGAAGGAATACGAAGCCACATGGTAGGCAGAGGCTATTATGTTTTTGTTTTCGAATCAGCAGAAGATCGAGATCTCATTTTTTGAAACAGTCCATATTTCATGGGCCCCCAAGGGCTCTATCTAAACAAATGGACGCCGGACTTTGACCCTTCCCAGGACATTCCCTCAGCCGTCCCTGTCTGGGTAAGGTTAGCCCATCTTCCTCTTCATTGCTGGAACCCGAAAACAATCAGGAAAATACATTGATAGGGCTGAAAGGAAAGAACAATATTCGTGTGCCAGAATATGTGTTGAAGTCGATCTGGAGATAAGATTGCCTTAGGCGATCAAGTTGACCATAGCTAGCTAGTCTCACATTCAGCAACTAGATTATGAAGAGCTCCCCTTCAAGTGTCGAAATTGTCATGGCTATGGCAATTTCGCTTGAAACTGCAAGAAGAAATTTGAGGAAGAAACTAAAAAAGAAAAGGGCGAACAGTGGACGCAAGCTAGAAAAACTGCCACTGCTAAATAGACCATCAGAGCGAAAATGAAAGGAGAGAATCCAAAGACCAGAGGACCCTCAACTGGGAAGGGTTTAACCGAAGATCAAGCCACTGCAAATGCCACCATATCAACAAACCCTTTTGCTGCTCTAAACCCTCTAGAAGACCAACCAAAACTTGAAGAGGGAGAGGTGCAACAGAATATGGAACAGACAGCAGACGCAAAACTAAATTGAGGATCTCAGGAACAAACTGTAGAAGCCATTTCAGAAACTCTTTGTATCGATGCAATCCAACAGGAAAATCAAGGTCCTCTAGTAGGCACCACTTCCCCACCCTCTTATGCGGAAATGACCAAAAAGAAAAAACTGATAGAAAGACCTAGTTCTTCCAAAGATGAACCCCTTGAGCAATCCAACAAAAAGGCAAGAAGGAAGTCTCGCAAGGAGATCAGAGAAGAAGAGGCAGAGCAATTAAAGATGCAGAGCAGCCAGTCCACAATCGAAATGTCATTAGGCAGGAACACAAGGACCAAACCCCCAAAGGGTGGGTCTGCACCACCCCCCTCTAGTAAATAATGCAGATTGTCTCTTGGAATTGCAGGGGTCTGGGAAACCCTCTGAAAGCTGAAGCAGTAAAAGACCTATTAAAAATGGAAACCTCGGACATTCTCCTACTCCAAGACACAAAGATAGAAGAAGAAGCTCTTTTATCTCTAAGTCGAACCAAATGGAAAAAGAACTCAGGGAAAGCGATCAGCGCCAGAGGTACTTCAGGAGGCCTGGCAACCCTATGGTTGGAGGATATGTTCCAGCTTAAAATCTCTTTTGCAACCCAACACTGGATATACACAGATCTTCTTCACCTCCCAAGTAAGATTTCTCTATCTCTCTTCAATATTTATGTTCCTATTAATTTTTTGATAAAGAAGGATTGTTGGAATTCTCTCTCAGACTTCCTAGAAATCTATGTCCCCCAAAACATCATTTTGGTAGGGGATCTCAACATCACTCTAGACCCACAAGGGAAAAAAGGCGGAGTAAGGGGTAAAGATCCCTTCCATGCCTCTGTGGAGTCTTTGATTCTCGAATGGGACCTTTTGGACCATAAACCTAAGAAAGGTCATTATACCTGGACCAATAATAGAGTTGGTAAAGCCAATATTGCTGCCCGTTTAGACCAGTTTCTTGTCCAAAGTACTCTTCTGGAGGGGAAGCATTTAATCTCTTCAAAAATTCTGCCCAAAATAACATCTGATTATAATCCCATCTTGCTGTTGATAGAGAAAGAGGACGACCTCGGCCATATTCCCTTTAGATTCAATCCTCTTTGGGTATCGAGAGAGGGCTTTATGGACATAGTGGCCAACGTTTGGGTGCAACCAGTTTAAGGATCCCCCAGTTTTGTGTGGGAACAGAAACTCAAACACACTAAGTCTGCATTAAAAACCTGGGCAAAAAAAAAAAAAAAACCTTTTCACTCCCACGATTCATAGACAAAAGACAGTTCAGGCTCTTGTTGAGATTCAACGAAGTATGGAAGGATCTGAAATCACCAAGGATCAGTTGCTCACAGAACAAAATGCCTAGTTCAACTCTTTTCTTTCCTTTCGTCAAGAAGAGGAATACTGGCACCTTAAGTCTCGCAGCCTCTGGCTCCAAGCTGGGGACAAAAACAAAGCTTTTTTTCACAAACAATGTAGAGCTCGACTCTCTCAGAATCACATTTCTGAAATATCCAACAGGGAGGGGGAAGTCATCAAAGGACAGTATCTCATAAAATGGGTAGCCACAATACACTATCAAAATTTGTTCCAGGAGGAGGGTTCACCCGATGACAACCTGGCTGCCGTCTTTCTGTCAAACATCCCCCCTCTTGTCACTGCAGATGTAAATGCTGGGTTAATGAAGCCTTTTTCTAAAAAAGAGATAGTTGATGTCATTTGGTTAATGCAGTCGGATAAAGCACCTGGGCCAAATGGCTTCACAATACATTTCTACAGAGCTTGTTGGAATGTAATAAAACTCTATCTTCTCATAATGGTAAAAGCCTTTCAAAAGAAAGCCAAAGTGGGAGGGTGCACCAACTCCACCTTCCTTTCCCTTATCCCGAAAGAAGTTAACCCTGAGTCTTTTGACAGATTCCGTCAAATCTCTCTATGCAATGCCTCCTACAAGATTCTTGCCAAACTCTTACTCAATAGACTCAAGCCTTTGTTAGGGTACCTGATCTCCCCTCTACAGGGTTGTTTCGTCAAAGGAAGGCACCTCATAGATAATGTGATCCAAGTGCAAGAAGCCCTACACTCTAGCCACTCTGGGAAGGAAAAAGGTATGCTCATCAAGTTGGATATGTCAAATGCATTTGACCAAGTTAGACTCTCATTTCTCTATAAAATCCTCCTCTCCTTCGGTTTTGGTGTTGATTTTGTCAAATTGATAAAAGCCTGCACTCACAGACCTTGGATAGCCCCCCTGGTAAATGGCATACCTTCTGACTTCTTCCAAGCTTCTAGAGGGCTCCGCCAAGGATGCCCTTTGTCCCCCTTTCTTTATATCTTGATGGCATAATCCTTAAGCAGAAAGCTTACAACGGAAATGGAAATAGGCACTATCCCAAGTATCAAGGCAACAAGAGGGGTGAAACCTATAAATCACGCCCTCTTTGCGGATGACTCTCTCCTTTTGGGAGGGGCCTCAATTAAGATAGCAAAGGCTTTCAAAGAAATTCTTTAACACTTATGTTTAATCATAGGAGCCTTGATCAATAAAAGAAAAAGTGTGGTGTATGGCTGGAATGTAGAACACCCAACTATCCTTTGAATTGCCTACATATTGGGATTCCCTGGGTATGACAAGTGGGAAAAGATCAAATATCTATGCCTTCCCTTAACCTTGGGACCAAGTCCTCCCTCCCTATGGGCTGAAATAATCAGCAAGATAAAAGCAAAAATAGCATATTGGGGAGGCCAATGGCTAACAAAGGCTGGGAAGTTGATTTTGATAAAGGCAGTCCTCTCCGCCCTTCCCATCTTCTAGTCTTCCCTTCTGCTAGCTTCTAAGTCTAGCATGGAACAGATCTCCAAACTCCTTCAGGACTTCTTATGGAATGGGGGCAAGGACAATCAGAGCAAGTTACACTCAGTAAGATGGGATATACTGAATAGACCACTCCAGCAAGGTGGGTTACAGATATGGGATCCAGGCTTAGTAAATTTGGCTCTTGGTGGAAAAATCATATGGCAATTGTATGCAGACAAAAATCATTCTGTCAGCAAAATCCTCTAGAATAAATGACCTAAAGGGAGGTTCCTTGAGAAACCTCACTACTGCTTCTACGCCAACAGGAACAACAATTTGGAATTTAGCCAGAAGAAGCATCAACCATATACAGCAGCAATTATACAGGATACTGGGAAATGGGCAAAGAACATTACTCTAGGAGGACACCATACAAGGGAATGCCCCATTGGCCACCTTCAATTCCTGTAACGATTTAAAGATTTGGCTAGTGAGCAAAGGGCTACCCCGACTGGCAGACATATGTTCTTGGGACAACAAAGGGAATTGGGCAGGATGGACTTTTCCAAGGGTTCCTGACCCTCTAGAATCACAGAAAAACTTGCTCTATGCAGCGCTTTTTGGTCTTGCCCCTGTCCACCATACATCCAACGATAAATGGGGGTGCGAAAGAATCAGAAATTATACAACAGCTCAAGGCTTCTCCTCATTACAAGCCACACATGCATCTTTACTAACATTGAAGCTCTGGAAATCCGTTTGGTCTCCCTTTTGCCTTCCAAAGGTGAATTTCTTCACTTGGTTACTAATGCATAAAAAGGCACTAACAGGAGAAAAACTAAATAAAAGAGGCTTCCATGGGCCCTTTAGATGTTGTCTATGCACTTCTATTATTGAAACTACTGGCCATTTATTGGTTGACTGTGTTTTCACTCAAGATGTTTGGAAGATGGTCCTCCACGGACTCAGTGTACCCACCCCCTCCCAGATTTTAGTTGTTACTCTCTACACCTCTTGGGTAGACCAAAACCCTGAGAAAAAATCTAAAAACACAGGCTGGAAAAACATTTGGCAAGCTATTCCAAAATGCCTTTGGTGGAAAGTGTGGTTGGCTCGAAATGAGTGTTTTTTTAACAACAGGATCCCGAAATCAGTGGAAGTGGTTGCCAAAGTAAAAGCTCTCTCGTTGGAAATAATAAATAATCCAGCTTTTTCCTTCACACTATCTGCAGAAGTCTCTAAGTGGCTAGGACCCTGTGTGCCAAGAGAAAGGAAAGATCCAATCAACAAACCAATGAAAGATCCTACTTGGCGCCTGCATCTCACTGCAGGTGACTTTCTTAAGTGGTGGCATGGGACCCCAAAAGCCACTATCTTCTTGGATGGAGCGTCCAAGGGGATCCCAGGCATTGCGGGCACAGGGGGGTTGATTCTTTCCCCAGACAGATCGAAAAAAACCAGTTTTAGCTGGGGCCTAGGCATAAGCTCGAACAATCAAGCTGAAAGTTATAGCCTCCTAAAAGCTTGCCAGATTGCGAAGGAGTTAGATTACAAAACAATCCAAATATTCAGAGACTCGGAGCTCCTGATAAAGCTCTTAAACTCCGAAGATGATTTCAGTAACCAAGTTTTAAACAAAACCTTACAGAGAATTCGAAACACTTTGAAAGACTTCGACACTGTCGAATCATACCATATTCTGCAAGATTTAAACAAATAAGTAGACTCGCTGGAAAATAAAGGTTGTCTCTTGTCACAACGTAATCTCAGCCTCAATGAAGGACCCTGCTCGATTCATCCTCTGCCTTAGACATCTTAAGAAGTTAGTTCTGCTTCTCAGAGGGAGAGCAGTAATTGGCACCTTGAAAGTCACATTCAGGTTCGTCAAGCAGCAAGTAGATGGAACAACAAGCACAAGGACTATCAAGAAGAAGAAACAACACCAGATTGTACAACAACAAATGGTAGAAGGAATAGCCGTCGAAGGAAAAAAACCAGAATGAACAACCGAGTAAGGAACAACAAGCAAAAGGAAAAGCAGAAGAAGGAACAATAGGCTAAAGGAACAACAGAAGCAGAAGGAACAACAAACAGATCAAGGACCGACAACAGAAAGAACAAAAACCAGATCAAGGACCGACAATAGAAAGAACAACAATCAGAAGGAATAACAGCAGAAGGTTCAGCATCAGAAGGAATAGCAGCGGAACGAACAACAACTGAAGAAACAACAGGCATAAGGAACAACAACAAAAGGAACAACATTCGAAGGAATAGCAGGTCGAAGGAACAACATCCAAAGGAACAATAGGCCGAAGGCACAACAACAGAAGGAACAACACCCTAAGGAACAACAGACCGAAGGAACAACAGACCGAAGGAACAACAGGCCGAAGGAAGAGCAGTTCGAAGGAACAACATCCAAAGGAACAACAAACGAAGGAACAACATGCAGAACGAACAATAGCAGAAGGAACGACAAACTCAAGGAACATCAAAAAGAAAAACATAAGGAAAAGGCCACAGAATTTGCTCTCCCAGAGATAAAATGTAAGTCAGAAAACAAGAATAGCCAAAGAACTCACAAAACTTTTGAATTTAAGCTTAGGAGAAGGGACTACCATCAACTCATTCTCATTGCCCAGTTTTTAAAAGCTACTATCGATTGTAATAGGAGCTTGCTCCACTTTTGGCAATAAATACATTAACCGTTCTTGTTAAAATAAAATAAAAAATTAAGATATTGAATTTATTTAAATATTAAATAAATATAGTTGGATGGCATGTATTGGAGTGACACGGTTTTTGGTTAAGGTACTTTGTTATTTGAAGATCATCAATATGTGGGCAAAAATCTAGCTATGTTAAGGGTTAGTGTGACCTAAACAGTGTGTAATCCTTGTTCTTGGATAGTTTTGATGGCTTAGATGCTTCTAGATATTGGCTATTAAAATCACAAGTTAATCTCCAATCATCTCAAAACTCACGTAAACTATCAAGCAAAAAATATTAAAATACAATTTTAATTAAAAAAATTATAATTTGGTCCACATGGGGTAGCTCAAGCGGCAATGGTCGTGGAAATGAAGTCTCACCGAACCGGAAGTCTTGGGTTCAAATCTTGGGCTACCCTTCCCCCGTTGTGGGGTACTTAATGGACATGTAAATCGGAGAGTCCCGCCCCAGCCTACAAAAAAAAAAAAAATATATAATTTGATTAAAATTTTATAATAAAATAGACCAAAATGTTTTGAAATAATATATTTTATAACCAATTTGCTTGTCATTAAAATGTAAATCAAAATATAGCTTTCAAATGTAACGTATTTATTACTTAACCAACTTAACTAGAACATACAATGAAATTGTTCACTTAGCTTATTCAATATTCAAAAACTTAAATCTACATATGATATTGTTAATATGTAGATATCTCTTACTATACTAATAATTTGAGATAATCCATTTTAATTAGATTTGTAATTTCATTTTATTGAAAAGAATGTGAAAATTTCAATACTTATAGGTTGATATCTCTTAATATATTATATAAAAATAATATATTTTAATAATAATATTTCTTAAAAATATTATAAAAATAATTAATATATCATAATACATATATAAAAATTTAATTGCCTTAATACATCATAATACACATATGGCCTTGAATTGCAATGATACTTATTATTGGGCAATCCAAAATATTCCTTGTAATTGTTAATGGTTAAAAAAAAATTGTCATAATAAATGCAAAATCTAAATCACTCTTTATCATTTCCATATAGTATGATACAACAAAGGTGGCTTATAAAACTAAATTGGTGGATAGGAGAGACTAAACTAGCAATTGCACCGAGAGGTTCAAAGGAACATCGAAAGGAGAAGCCGAAAGTGTGGAAGGAAACTATATCCTTGTGCTACATGTCAGGGTACATCAGCAATGTCACCTTATGGGGTGCACAATTTCACACTGAAGGGGAAAAACTTTCTAACCTCCAGGCCTCAAGAACCACTGTAGTCCTTGCAATCAAAAGGGGTCGTGTCAATGGATTGATCTCTAATTGAGTCTTACTTCTATATAGCATTCATGTATGTTATAGATGATAGCACATCCAACAAAATGCCATGGATTATGGGCATCGACAATTTGTTTTCCATCTGTATGTTATGAGACCAAGTTTTGAAATCGGATAAATAAATAAGGATAACGACTTTTTTCTGTCCTTTTAAATATAGAATAAAGTTTGATAGTCAATCTGAATATTGCGACTGCTCTGGACCAAGTTATATCTTAATGGGCCTAATTTGGTTCTTTCCCCAAAGATTGGTGTCAGACTTGAGTCAACTCAGCCCTGGAGGAGTTTGGTAAAGAGGCAATTAAAAGACCAGCATAGTGACAGTGGGAGAAATACCTCAACTCCAACCCAAAATAAGGGGGAGCTAGACTTATAACCTAATAATATATACATTCAAGTTTCAACCATTTTACCATAACCGATCACCGATGGTATCGGGAGAAGAGTGGCTCACCTGCACAAATTTGGTTTTCGCCGATATTTTTTTCCATCTCATTAGATATCAAAACGAAATGTTTGTGATGAAAATATAGTATGGTTTTCAAGTTTGAGAAATAAATAGTAAGAACCAGACCTAAGCTGAGAACTACAATAACCAAAAGCTGTTGTGGATTGTCAACCCAGCGACCCTCTTGGTCTAAAATGTTGTACAATTTATCTATCCACATACTAGAATCACCTTCCCTACCCTATACTTCGAGTCAAATATGGCCTAAAGTCGTGATTAAGAGCTCTCCTTCCTTGAATCATAGTCGACAAAAGAGAAGGCTCATTGCATGTATCCACCTCCTTGTTCAAGGTTTACCGCAAGGCACTTGAGGGATGTTCCCCATACTTAGAAAATTTCCCTGTAGTGAAGCTTGCACCTTTGTTTACAATGCTAGAATACCTGCGACCTAGAGCTTTTAGATACTCCAAGGGACTTAAAAAATCTCCATGTGTTATATAATCACCACCCTCTGATGACTCAATTGCACGACCATGAGTGACTTTGCCATTCAAGCCAAGAGGTGAGTGGCCAATGGTGGAAACCCTCTTGTACACTAAATCAACAGCCCATTTCAAATTTGTGTAAGTCTAATCTGCGATCATGGTGAGAGAAATATCATCCTATGTAGTAGACAATTGGCCTAATATCTACACTTGGATTCTATATTTTTGAAACGTGACTCAAAATTAAACCCTAAAATGAAGTTACGGTCTTTACCATTGACCATGTGTTGAAATTGATTTTAAGATTTCACATTTCAGAGAACGATTTAAATCTTCATGAGTTCTACTAAATGATACAGGAGTTCATGGTAGTGCAAACTTTCATGCATTAAATACAGAGGACAACTCTAAGAACGCATCTTCCTCTTCGTTGAATAATCCTCATCTCTAAAGTCTACATTCAATGATTCAATTCGTATTGGTGTTGGATGTGAAGAAGAGAAACCTCAGTGGCATCATTTGGCAGTGAAAATTTTGGTGGTTGTCCTATGTTTCGGTTCATACGTGGCAGTTCAAAAATTCGCCTTGTTGTCACACGTGGTTGTCAAGCTAGTTCATTTGATTAATTTACATGCGGGAAGACACATGCGCTACATTAATCACTTAACAAATTCCTTCCTTCTGCTCACTTGAATTTATTTACCGCTCTCATGAATTTATATATGCTCGTTCTTCGATTGTCTTGACATGTTTGCATTGGTGTGTGATGAAGTAGTCAGGACCCTGCAATTCTCTGAGATTTTTTGTGATTGAATCCTATGAAACACAACCATGGCCTCCACACTTGCCGAGAGTTCTCTTAAGGAAGGAATTTCTATTGCCACCGAGGAAGTTGTTGTGGTAGATCCTGAAACAAATGCCGAGGAGCCTAAGGCTGCCAAGAATTCAAAGGCTCCCAAGGGTCCAACAGAAAAGAATAAGTGGCAATTTTTTGGTGCATAAACAAGGAAAAATCAACGATTAAATCAACAGTTTCATTGTCCAAATCGGTGTTGGGAAGAATCTGTCCTTCCGTGACCCTCTCGTAGAAAAAAAAAATATTTCGGCATAAAAATAGAAATTGTGTTAAACATGTGAAAGATATTGTCGACAAAGGCACTATATAAGGACCCTATGGGGAGCTGGATAATATGTTATAAGGCCTGTTTCAAAGGAAGGAAATAAGCAAAAGTTTTTAGTACCCATTTCCTCTAGTCTGGTCTGTGTATTCATTAACTAGAGAAGCTCCATATAAGGTTTCGCAATCGCGCAACTGTCTCACAAATTTTCCCACCTCTTCTCCTTTGTTTCTTAGGAGACTATTTGCCTCCTACTCATAAACATGGAGTCTACAGTTGATGTTCAATTGAATATCGATGAGGGCGTTTTGGTTATTCAAATCAAGTAAAGTTTTAATCTACAAGAAGAAGAAGAAGTGAAGGAATTCTCTATGTCCATTTTTAATGTGCCCAAAGAGTTATTGGTGGTGAAACCTGAATCATACACTCCTTAGTCCATTTCCATCGACCCCTATCATCATTGGAGATCTAAGCTCTATGACATGGAGTGCTACAAACTTCAAGTTGTTCACCAATTTAAAAAAGAATCATCGGATTCAAGTTTGAGTTAGCGGTTGTGGAGGAGTGTAAGAAGCACGAATGGTGAATCCGGAGTAGCTACCACGAGTTCCTTGACTACAAGGAAGAAACCTTGGTGTGGCTCATGGTTCTTGACGCAACGTTCCTTCTCGAGTGTCTGCAGTTTTATGTGAGACACGTTGACGAAAACTATGACGCAGACGTCAAGCAGCTTGGACGACTCCTAGATTCGAGTGGCACCAATGCTACCCACAAATCCATTGTCAGAGATCTACGAATACTTGAAAATCAATTATTGCAAAAGCTATTGGAATTGTAGTTGGGTTTTATATGTGACGTAAACTAGACTTGATGAACCCCGTACGAAGGGACTGATGAATGGTTTCCAAGTGTTGAATTATGATGGGAGGAACAACAAAAATGGAGCAAGGAGATTGGCTGGGTTGAATAGTGTTTCCCTAGCCAAACCAATAGAGAAAATGTTAGGCGAAATTAATATAAATTTAGCAATATTAAAAAAATAAATAAATTTCTAAAAAAAAAAAACTCAATAATATTATAAGGAAGAAAAACCTCATCAAAGGTTATAAAAATAAATAAATTTCAATTATAAAAAAGAAAAACCTCATGCAAAATCTATATGGACGAGTTATGTGAAAACAGTGAGCAGGGAATCTGCAACCTGCATCCATTGACTTGCGAAAAGTGAAGCAGAACTCATGAAGTAAACCATGGTAAAGTCTTATCAGATTCTAACATACTCATCCAAACATGGACTTTTTAAACCACTTGAATCATAAATCATTGTACAGAAAGATGCTCTTGCCCACTCTTCCCCAAATGATAAGTATTTTATAAAAATATACTGATGTTGACTTTTAACTTAAACACTCATAATCGTAGTTACAATTATTTAATATTGAGATTTTAATCTTAATCATTTAAAAAAAAAAATGCACCTAACTCAATCTCATAAGACCCAATATCACTTACAACAGAAACCCTACTCTAATATGTATACCATATATTAGAGATCTTGACCACAAATCATGCTTTAATTTCGTTCAAAGTGATATGAAATATTAATCCTGCTATGGTCAAACATGTGTTGCCATGATATAGCTTTTCATAATTTCATTCATTCACAACAACTTTGTAGAGGATTGAGACTATGAAATAGACAGTGATTTCTGTGATGTATATATGTATAAAATACACACAACTTGAGGCAATACGAGAATTATTTTGTGGTCAACTGGTTTAGCCATGATTTAAGTACACTGGCTCATGTTTCAATTGCAAGAACGGAAGACATATTATCACTGAGTCATAAATTTGCTGCAAGTCTGGATACATTCCCGTTGCTTGACATTGCATTGCAAGTCTGGATACATTCTCGTTGGTTAATTGAAATTTTAAAGAATACTATATTATTTAAAAAATAATATTCAAACAAGTTAAATGTTTAACTGTAAAAAGTAATTAACAATTAAAATTATCAATAGCAAAAGTTATATATATGAAATTAGTATTTAAAATAATTTTACATTTTTTATCAATTCCAAACTAATAAATTAATGAATGGATTTTATTAAAATTATAGAAATATAGAAAGTTTATAGTTATATGAATGTTTAATATGTGAGAGTTCTGATATATTTTGAAATTTCTTTGCAACTAATAGACATATGGTGAAGTTTGCCTCGGGTAGCTCAAGTGGCGATGGTCGTGGAATGAAGTCTCATCGAACCAGAGATCTTGGGTTCGAATCTTGTGCTACCCTCCCCTGAAGAGGGGATGAATAATGGACATGTAAACTCGAAAATCGGAGAGTCCTACCAAGCTTTAAAAAAAATTAGATAATGTCGTGAAAATAAATGTAATTAGGAATTCATTTACGACATAATGCCATGTAGATAGTTGCTCACTTTTTTTAATGCAAATACTTGCTTAAATTATGGTGGTCAAATATCCACTATTATTTTGTTGTGCAAAGGTTTTTTTTTTTTCATAATTCAATTTAGAACGCATAAAAATACTCATCAACCAATTAAAAAAAAAACACACATTTTAAAAAATTAAGAATTATTTTTTAATTTAATATCTATTTTTTTCAAAACTTTAATAAAACTTGAGTCAAAGTTTTTTTTTTTTTTTTTACCAAATAAAAAACAATATAACCTATCTTCAACATGTATAGTAAGTTATTTGAATATGTAGTTACATCCTTTATTACTCCCTACCTAGGGGAGACTCTAGCAATAGCTTGCTTGTTTACCACTATTAGTTTAACATTGACCACTGTTAGTTTAGCATTGACCATGACAACTTATAATGTTTAACTTTATAATTCATTAAAGTATTTTTTTTTAAATTAAAAATAATAATTTGTTAGCATTTTATTAGTTGAAAATTTTGTGTCTTATTTCACGGTTCTTGACTTGTGTTCCATGTCACCCATGAATTTTTGTCACCCTAAGAACTCACTAGTTTTCATGGGAATTATGTTTGGCATCTTGTAATCAAAATAAAACTAAAATTGTCCATGGGGTCTTGGATAGACATTGATTGAGTACTCTGTTAAGGCACTCCTTGATGTGAAGTCACTGGTTCAATTCCCCGCGCCGATCGAGGTGATATATTGGACATGATGACGATGTAGTCCTGCCAAGCTTAAAATAAAAATAAAAATATAAAATAAAATAAAATAAATAAACTAAAAAAACTACATTTAAGTAAATCATAATCATATTAGTCCATGGGTTCTTGGATAAACAGTGATCAGGTGCTCTGTTAAGGCACTCATTAATGTGTAGTCATTGGTTCAATTCCCCACCCCGATCGAGGTGATATATTGAACATGGTGAAGATGCAGTCCCACCAAGCTTACAAAAAAAAATTATAATCATATTGACTAAAGCTGAATGAAATTAATAATACAACCAAACTAAAGAATAAAGTAAAAAACTCAATAATTCAAACTAAACTACAAACTAAAAAATAATTATATAAAAGTATATTAATTAAGAATCAAAATAACGTTATGAAATTAAGCTAAACTAAAATATTATAAAAATTGAATTAACAAAACTAAACTAAAAATTAAAAGTAATTAGCCTTGTGGAGCATAACGAAATGAAATGATATTTTAACGTCCACGAGACTAAAATTAGTCTATGGGACTTGTTAGCACTGAGGTGCACTGCTGCTATTTTAACGGAAATGTCCCATGTTTTAGCTCCAATGGTCCACGTCTCCTCTTGCTTTGCTTTGGCCATAAGCCAGACTTCAAAAATTATACACCCGTGCTCAGAAATATCGGCGGGTCCGCTCTCGGTTCATCTCCTTTCTGCTGCGCTCTCCATTCTCCTATCCTCGCCATCGATCTTTCCACTGATTTGACGGTCCACACTTCATCCAACTAACGATTTATGCTCACCCGCTCCGACCAATCACCACCGTTAGATCATTTCCGCTAGATCTAACGGTTATCGCGCATATCCCACTTCCCACCAGTCACTCAGGGAGGAAATTTGTTGGCTTTGTCAATGTTTTTGATAGTCAGACAGTTGAACTGAAAGAACCACCTGACACCACAGCGAAATTACCAGAATTTGATTACCGTGTTTGTTAGAAACAGAGCTCTCTGGGCTCATGTTTGTCTGGTTATGGCATCAAGTAGTTAGAAGACAGAGGGGATAGATTAAGACATCTGGATCCTCAATGAGTTCGAGAGTATTGTGAAAAGCCTATAAATGGCTGAAAGTTCGAAGGAATAGGGGTTCAACTTTTGGAGACTGTGGATACTCTGTTCCTCCCAGTGTCTCATCTTCATTCTAGTAATATAAGCTTCTTTTGTTGTTACATGTTCAATTGCCATCTTCTCCTCTGTTCTAAGCTTGCACTTGAATAGGTTATTCATGTTTTCTTCTGTGTCTAATGCCAAATAACTGTTATCTTATCTCTGCGTTGATAAATTAGATTTGCAAGCTTCATTTACTTTTTGTAGCTAGCCATTCGTATCTGTTTATGTATGTATCTGCTGGTACAGTCAGGATTCTCCATATATTCATTGAATCTATAAACTATTGAGCATTAGTGGTTGAAAGCCTTGTCAAGCTGAGGGTGTTCATGCATGTCTTAAGTGAAAACAGAGTTGAAACAGTCATCTAAATTGATCCAAACCCCAATCCATTCCAATAGTTCAAAGAACGATATTGAAGATTTATATGTTACCAGGCATCTTCGAGCTACAACCTAGGAGAGTTTCCTAGAGTGCTAACATAATTGGCGCTATTGTCGGGGAGAGGAGACTGAAGCTCAGTTTCCCTAGGGGCCGACACAGATCCAACTTTGATGATAGACAATGTTTAGACACTATTTGGGTTGTAGTCATTTATTTGGCAACTCTATTGGAGGACTAACCTCTTGGAGACTCCACTCCATAGTTCTGGCTCAGTTTGTGAGGCATACTCGGAGAAATCCTCAAAAGCCACGAGCTGACCCAGTACTTGACCCTGTAAAAATCATCAAAGAAAGAAAGGCATTGCAAAAAGGAGCATCAGGTTCAGGTAGATCTAAACAATATTCTATATCTCTTTAAGAAAATCCTGTAATAGAACAAATACATGTTGAGAGTATAACATCCAATACTAGTAGTGAAGAAAAGATCTCAGAGATTCATAGAGTTCCTTATTCTTTAGGTTCTCCTTTCATTGTAAGCCCAAAGGAAGCCTCTCCTCCTATCCATCATACTTCTTTAGTCCTATCAGTCACTCCTCAACCCTCTGTCGTTCAGACTTCTAGTACCCTTATAGCCACCACAGCTATGGCAACAACTACCAAAATGGAAAGAATCATAGCTACTAGGTATGGATCTCGAGTACTACCCACTCCTTTGAATGCCATGCCTACTAGAGAATATCAGAAGTATATGCCTAAGTTCACTAGGACTGAAGGTGTTACAACTTAGGAACATCTTGAATCATTTTATAGCTATGATGATAACCTGGACATTAGTGAAGATGATGTATGGATGAGAGTCTTTGTCCAACGTTTAGATGGAGAGGCTAGAAAATGGTTAAGAGAATTGAACCTAAGGTCTATAGTAGATATTGAGGCTTTAGATGATACATTCCTAAAGCATTGGGGGGATAAGAAAGATCTACTCTACTACCACACCGAGTTTGGGAACTTAAAGAGGGAAAATGGTGAGTTGTTGTCTGATTTAATAAGAGGTTTAAAAGCATGTACAACAAGATACCAGTTGAAGTAAAACCCACCACTACCTTTGCTAAACTCACCTATGCCAGTGCCTTTGATTCTGACTTCTATCTACTGTTGAGGGAGAGACCATGTGCTACCTTGGCTGATATGTAGGATGCAGCCTTACAAGTAGAATCAAACATCATGGCTGCAGAGAAGCTCAAGGGAAATGTTGATAGAAGGAGACAGAGGGGTGAATCTTCATCGTCTTCAGATCCCAAGATATATACAATGGCCAAGATGAGAGAGTCATTAGCCTCTGAAATCTCCAAATTAAAGGTCGAGCAACACCCTGAGAAAGGAAGAGTTCCTACTACCTTTGCTCCTATAAATCCAAATCCATATAGAAGAGCTAATGAGCAGTTGCAAATTCTACAAAGAAGCAAAGATGCCAATGAAGACCAAAGAGTGAAGACCCCTTTCCAGAATATAGTCATGGAAGAAGAGAAGTTTGAAGAAGATGATGAGATCCATTGTTTGGAAGACAAAGGCAGTGCCTCCTTTTTTACCTCAGTTGCCTATGAAAAGTTATTATTCAATGACCAGATCAGCCAAGAGTTGGATGGTGGAGTTGTTCTGTGAATTGATGATCAACACAAATATGATCTGAGGTCAAAGATGAATAATGCCAAGGAAACTCCTGTTCAGAAAGCTGTTGTCCCTGCAATACAACAAGCTAAAAAGCAGAAACGACCGACAGTTGATCCCATCATCCTCAAAGCTCCAGCTCAGGAGGTAAGAAGCCTTGACAAGTCTCCTTCTCCTTCCAGTTTTGAATTAGAAATTCAGAAGGTAAGCATACCTATGCCTCTAATTGAACTAGTGAAGAATGAGTCCTTCAAGAGATCTATCCTCGAGGCCCTTGAGCCTAAAGCCATCTAAGCCTCCACTGACTATGTAAATTTGCAAGATGACAAACCAGTTGTCGTTCTCAGCCCAATGATTGAAAATTGTGATGACAACTCCCCATTATTCTATGTATCTTTGACTATTCATGACAAAATCCTTCATAACTACCTTTTGGACACAAGAACCAGCCATAATCTAATGCCCAAGGCTGTCATGTATGAGTTGGGTCTTAACATTACCAAGTCTTATCATGACCTGTTTTCTTTTGACTCTAGAAAAGTGAAATGTTTGGGGTTAATCAAAGACCTAGCCATCACCTTGTCTTAGCTGCCCATGAAGAGCATGATGATGGATATAGTGGTCGCAGATGTACCCCCCAAGTTTGGCGTGTTGCTTTCCAGAGCTTGGATCAAGAGATTAGGTGGAACATTGCAAAATGATTTGTCTTATGCTACTGTCCCAGATTTTGGAGGTGAGAGTAGGAGATTATACATAGAAGCTCAGTTAGCTTATATCATCAGTGATGAAAGGAATCCCACTAATCATCCCATCTATGCTGTTGACACTAATTTTGGAGCCTATTTGTTTAGATTGAAGAATCCCAATTGGCCTCCATGCAACTTAGCAAACCTGTTTTCCAGGTCACAGAGGAAGAAGGCCCACAAATTTGGGACATGTTCTTTGATGGAGCTTGCTCTAAGGAAGCTGTAGGGGCAGGTGTAGTCCTTGTGTCCCCACACAAGAATGCATTCATTTATCTTTCAAGATAAATTTTCAGGTCACAAATAACATAGCAGAGTATGAAGCCTTGATATTGGGCTTAAACGTTGCTAAAGAAATGGGCATCAAAGGTCTGAAGGTGTTTGGAGATGCAGACCTTATCATTTAGCAAGTGAACAAAACTTTCCAAGCAAAGCATCCAAGGGTGAAAGCATACAGAGGTGAGGTATGGAAGCTCAAGGGCTATTTTAATAGTTTCAACATTTCTTACATCCCTAGAATGAAGAACTAGCTTGCTGATTCCCTTGTTGTGTCTGCTAGCACGTTTATTCCTCCTTTGCCTCCTAAATTGACTTATGAAGTTCAGGTAAAATATAGACCATCTCTGCCTGACAATGTCAAATACTGGAAAGTTTTTGAAGATGATGATGAAATTAATAGGTTTTTACAGGTCATTGATGGATTTTCTGAAATGCACTTTGACCAAGAAAATGAAACCATTGAAGAATGTAACTAGTCCAAGCTAAAGGACGAGATTGGTTAGGATAGCATTGTTCAACTGCCTAGTAACCATATACCCAAAGGATCGGTGCCCCTAGAGAAGTTGTTTGATCATAATGATGTACCTTATAAGCCTGCCAAAAAAGAAAATGAGTCTGCAGTTCATAGAAAGTGAACCACCTGACAACGGAGTGAAATTACCAGAATTTCATTACCGTATTTGTTAGAAACAGAGCTCTTTGAGCTCATGTTTGTCTAGTTATGGCATCAAGTAGTTAGAAGACAGAGGGGACAGATTAAGACATCTCGAGCCTCAGTGAGTTCGAGAGTATTGTAAAAAAACTATAAATGGCCGAAAGTTCGAAGGAATAGGGGTTCAACTTTTGGAGACTGTGGATACTCTGTTCCTCCCAGTGTCTCATCTTCATTCCAGTAATACAAGCTTCTTTTACTGTTACATTTCAATTGCCATCTTCTCCTCTGTTCTAAGCTTGCACTTGAATAGGTTATTCATGTTTTCTTCTGTGTCTAATGCTAGATCACTGTCATCTTATCTCTGCGTTGATAAATTAGATTTGCAAGCTTCATTTACTTTTTGTAGCTAGCCATTCATATGTGTTTATGTATGTATCTGCTGGTACAGTCAGGATTCTCCATCTATTCATTGAATCTATAAACTATTGAGCATTAGTGGTCGAAAGCCTTGTTAAGTTGAGGGTGTTCATGCATGTCTTGAGTGAAAATAGAGTTGAAACAGTCATCGAACTTGATCCAAACCCCAATCCATTCCAATAGTTTAGAGAATAATATTGAAGATTTATATGTTACCAGGCATCTCTGAGCTACAACCTAGGAGAGTTTCCTCGAGTGCTAACAGGACCATCAGTTCCTTGTTTTTCGCTTTTTGCAATTCAATCATTTTCTTATTCAAATTGATGACGAGCTAGCCTAACCTTCCAACAATCCCCTTGTTGAAAAGACAATGCCAAGAAGTTGATGCTAACATATTCCCATAACTTTCTCTGATGTCTTTGAACGCATCACATTCCAAAATGAAATGATTTTCCGATTCCACTGCCCCAGACGTACAAAATGTACACACTCGTTCTTCCCAAGCTTCTTTAGGATTTTTTCCATCATCCTATTTCACATGGAAGTTGATGCGACTTGGTTCTTAATTTAGCAATAAAAACCTTTTCCCTCCATGGAATGTTGGCTCCAATGTACTCTTTTCACTGGAGTTCACACATAGTGTTGAATTCTTCAATGTAGTACTTCTTCTTTCTACCCAACTATTTCCCCCATACCCGTTTACGAAACTTATCGATAACAAAATTCTTTAGCTCCTTGCTATTTTTGGGACAGACATTTAGGTATATATTCCATTTTTGCATCCATGCGTAGTTTTGTCTCATCCATGTTTTCTTTCTTTCATTCATGTCTTCAGTGAATATAACATTAGGTCATCTACCTACTCCCATTTTCTCAATTCTTTTTAGATATGTAATGAGTCGCACCATAGCAATTGCTTCGATGGGAGTTGCTCTTGTTTCACTCAACATTATCTCATAAGGTATCGAAATCTTTATTTTGAACTTGCTCATGATCAAGCGTTTTTTGGATTTTCTCAATTTGTTTCCATTTTGAGACAGGGGTGTTGCTATCCCACTATTCACATCCATATAGCATCACTATACAAACTAGGAGTCCAAAAGGCACTTTAATCATTTTACAATCCCATAACCATGTCTCTCTACATCTATTTTGAAGAGCATATAATGTTTTTCACCCTACTAAAATTTCTTATTTCTGCATTCCTCCCAATTATGTTTGTTGTTGAAATCAATCTTGAGCCACTTGTACTCATTTAATTCTTCAAGAATGTGGACTTCAAAGAAGAACGTACATTGGTTCTACTTCCTTTTATTAGAGAAAATCATTATTTTGGTCTTGCTAGTATTGATTTGCATCCCCATTGCTCTACAAAACTGCTTAAGGGCATATAGGTGCATTTACAATCCATGGGACGATTTAGAAATCAATACAAGATCATCAGCATATAAAATAAGTTTTAGCACAAACTCCCCCAACCAAACACCATCTCCACCTTGTGGATTTAGTCACTCTTCCAGTTTATCAATGTATAAACCAAAAAGAGTAGGGGGATAGAGGGCAACCTTTCTTGACTCCAACGTCACTTTTACAGCTTGCATATAATAGACGGTGATGGGGTGTACTATTACCTCACTTTGTGATGTGAAGGTCACTAGTTCGAATTTCTGTGGGTAAAAATCCAGCCATGTTAAGGGTTGGTGTGGCCCAGGTCGGGTGCGATCCCCGAGTGATTTTGACGGCTTAGATGCCCCTGGATCACAGTTTCTCAAGGCACAAGTCAAGCCTGTTTTAATCTCTAGAGAACTCAAACCACTAAAAAAAAAAAAAAAAAAAAAAAAAAAAAAAAAAAAAAAAAAAAACTAAATCAATAACTAAGCCACTTTGCTAATGTTAGCATTAATATTGGCAACTCGTGCATTAACTAAAGGCAGTTGTGTATCTGAACCAAACTACTTGAAGGGTACTTTTTGTTGTTGTCAAAATCATGGAAGTGTTTTCGTAGTTTCCCTTAATCGCTTCTTGTTTCACATCCACAAGCACATAATAAATTACTCAGCAAATTCTCTCACCATTTGTGGTCGAGGTTTAGGGTGCATGGCATTGTTGCATGTGTTCCAATCCCCATAATAGTACACATCCATGATCCTAGACTGTGCTTATGTAAAGCAGATGTATTTGAAGTAGGAAATTAGAGATATAAATTATATAATCACATACTTTTATTTAGATTTTATATTTTAAATGGTCAAACTTGTATTTAGAAGTTTTTATTGATGGAAAGATTGTTTTAGCTTATATTTCAACCAGGGAGCAATTCCTTTCTTGTTTGAGAGAGATTGTTGTCAGTAAGTTTTTTTAATATGGTTGCACACTGATCATATTTGGGGCACTCAACAGGACTCGCTTGTATCTCACCTATCACTTTTGACACAATTATCTATTTATGTTTAGAACACCATATCATCAAAAAGCATTTTTTAATCCATAAATCGATTTATTGACTATACAGATGAAAATATTTGAGCATATTTATTGTTACAGTGTTACGAATTTTACTTTATAACTTTATGATTCAAATTTATCGTCTTACTGCCTCTATAAAGATTTTGAGTTCATCCTGCATTCATGGAGATCATTTTATAATAGCCCCTGCATGTTGTTCATGATTTGAAGGCTTTAACATGTCGATGCATAGAAATAGACCAAAAATTCCTCGTATATTTTTTCCTCGTGGGCTTTGTCCCATTTCAGCACTAAGTCGCCAATATCAAAATCTTTATGCCCGACTGAGCTTGAATCAAACCATGATTTTACAGTTTTTTGATGTCTGGCATAAATGTTAGTTACTTTTTCTCTTTCTTCCTCTAACTTAATGATTTGCGACAATCGATATTGTAGAGAAGAGCATGGTTGGGCTTCAATTAATTGAACAAGGGCTAATGATGGCAAGGAAATATTGGTAGGAAGAACAACTTCCTTGCCATAAACCAAAATCTAAGGAGATGTCCCTAAGATGTTTTTAAAGTAATCCTAGCAGCCCAAACAACAAAAAGAAGAGATTTATGCCAATTGTTTTGTTTATCATCAATGGTTCTTTTAATTATCCTTAAGAGATTTTTATTAGTTGATTCAGCTAACATGTTACTTTGTGGATGATAATTAGATGAATATTTAAGCTTAATGCCTCTTTTTAAAACAAACTCGATCATAACATTCTCTGAAAAATATGTAGCATTATCAAACATGAGAGAATTCGAAAGTCCAAACTTGGTTATGATGTATTATTCGATAAAATCAATAATGACCTCAGAATTAACAACCTTGACAGGAATGACTTCAACCCATTTCGTAAGGTAATTCGTTGCAATAATGATATACTTATGATGCTTAGCAGTGTTTGGAATGATCTCGCCTATTACATCAAGGCCCCATTGTTCAAATGGTTGATCAATTGTAATAGGTTATAAAGGCAAAGCATCCATATTTTCTCTTCCAACAGCAGTTTGACAGACTTTGTAGTTTCGAACATGGGTGTAAGCATCTTTAAATAGCGTTGGCCAATAGTAGCCAACATGGAGAATCTTGTGAGTTGTTCTTTTTGCTCCATAATGACCACATGCTTGTCCATCGTGAAGATCCTACAAAGCCTTTTCAGACTCAGCTTTTTCCAAACATCTAAGAAGCATAGAATCATAATTTTTACGAAAATAATACCATTCAAAAGCTGATAATTATTTGATTTGAGCTTCAAATCTCTCTTTTTCTTTGGCACCAATTCAACTGGGGCATGACCATAAGTCAGATAATAAATTAAATCTGAATATTGTGAATTTGAATCAATAAGGCATACCTTGACTGATTGTTCCTCTTTACCTGTGTCTTCTTGAGATGAAATCGAAGGAGAACTTGTTAACAACTTACAAATTCCTTGGCTTCTTATGATTTTCGCAGGTTTGGTTTCCAAATCGTATTCTTGTAGTGCAGTCACCCAATAAGGTCTTTTCTCATCGAGATCCCTCTGCACTAGAAATTGACTAACAGTTGGAAATGGCACAGTAGTATGTACTTTCAACAAAAATGGCCAAAAATATTTGATCTCTTTGTGCACAACAAATGCTTGTTTCTCAATTTCCGAATAATTTAATTCGGCTCCCTGTAAATTAGACCTATAAAATGCAATTGGATCCTCTTCATTTTCTTCATTTAACCACTGCAAATGAATGATTAGAAGCAAAAGTTTATAATACAAACTCTCTGTTAAAATTAGGAGAAGAAAGAGAAGGAGAATTAATAATGGGTTGTTTTATAGAATCAAATGCTGACTTTTCTATTGAAGCCAATTTATAAACCGTTTTCTTTTTAATTAAATTTTGTAATGGTGCAATTATTTGTGAAAAATCAGGCACAAAATGTTTTGCAAAATTAATCTGCCTTAAAAATGATTGCATTGATTTTTTATCGTGGGACAAAGGAATTTCATAAATCACTTTGATTCTTTCGGGATCAATAGAAATACCATCCTTGGAAACAATAAATCCCAACAATTTACCTTCATCTAGAGCAAAAAATGATTTTTGGGGATTTAATGAAATACCATATCTCCTACATCTTTCAAAAATTAATTTTAAATCATGTACGTGATTACTTCTCTTTTTTGAATAAACAATAATATCATCTAAGTAAATCACTACAAATTTATTAATTAATCATTTAAAAGCAATCTTGATTGCTCGTTGAAATGTAGCTCCAATGTTGACTAGACCAAATTACATCTTTTGGCATGCATAAGTGCCCCACTTGGTCCTAAAAGTTATCTTGATCTTATCGTCAGGATGCACCATAATTTGATTGTAACTTGAAAAACCATCTAAAAAGGACATTAGTTGTGAGCTTGCTACAACTTGTAAAACATGTTCCATAGGAGGCAGCGGAAAATTATCCTTCTCAAAAGCTTTATTCAAATTATGAAAATCAATGCAAATCCTAATGTCACCATTCTTTTTCCGGACAGGAACTAAATTCGACACCCATTCTGAATGTCGAACGGGAAATATGATTTTAGCTTTGAGTAGTTTATTAAGTTCAACTTTAATTTCATATTCTAAATTGGATGGATTTTCGTGAGTTTTTGTTGAACAAGTTTAACGTTTGATGACATCATAATGGTATGTTGAATAATAGATGTATCAAAAGTTTTCAGATCATTATAGTTCCAAGCAAAAACATCCATGTATTTTCTTAATAATTGAATAAAACTAAGTCTCTCATCATGGGATAATAAAAGGCCTAAATTAACATTCCTTGGTTCTTGATGAGTCCCAAGATTAATTATCTCAAATCTTAATGTGCTTCTCTGAACTTTACAATTTATTGTTTTCTTGAATCTATCTTTTAAATTATAAAGATCTTCAAGTTTTACTACTGTTATGGGCAAAAAAATTTCATTGAGTTTATCGTCAAGAGAAGTGTTAAGGTTTCTATCATGTTCTTCTTCATCAATAACTTGATCAGTGTAAGTTCCTTCAGAGGTGAGAAAGTTTATTATATCTTCATCATCGTTGAACACTCTCCAGTTTGTGAGATTGTGGGGAACAGACGGACGAAAATAAACTCAATAGAAAATCTATCTGGGATAAAATTTTCATGAGGAATTAACTTGGATGCAACATTTACAAAAAGATCAGTGCTAGCATTTTGAATCCTAGGAATTAGTAATATATTGAATGTTGTAAAATGAGAAATCAATTTCTGAATTAATGACTGATAATGTTTAAGATGACTTGAAACGTAATGACTATTATTACGTACTTGTCTTGCTATAATTTTAGAGTCATGAGATAACTAGTGGGGGCGAAATGGCTCTGAAATCTCGCATCACTATTGTTAGCACTTTGTAATTTTTTGAGGTTGCACAAGAAAATCACAAAGGTAACCACAAACCTACTTTGGAAGCTGGGATCTAGCCCTTCCAACTCCAGAGCGGGCTCTCTCTATAAGATTTAACTTTGTTGTATTGAATATAAGGCTAGTTATGAAGTTTAAGGTTTGATTTGTATTTGAATGGTTGGTTGATAATTGGATTACCATTGGGCTATGGAGTTTGTTTCATAAAGTATGGATCCATTTCAGTGTTTACATATAGATCTCACAAGACAGGGTAGCCAAACTGATTGGATTCTTTTAGTTTATGATATGGGGAAGGAAGAACAGATTAAGATTCACGTTAGATATAAAGCATCGTTACCTGAATTCTATATTTAATGTTCAGTAGAAAACATGGAAATTATTCAAAGCCAGGAGTAGAGTGTAGATTTAAACAAATTATGTCCTTTAATTATCTATTGAATAATTCAGATTAAGAAACAAATATGTGTGATAAACAAAGAAATATAAACACATAGAATGATAGAGGCACTTCACCAACAACATGACACAAGAATCCTGTGAAAGAGCTTTCTGTATTACTGGTAAATTCGTTGATGCTTCCGCAATGTATAATAGTGTTCTTTTGTATAAAAACCAACATCTATTAGTTAAAATAATGAAGTATTTATAACTCATTTACAAAAATATCCTGTTAAAACCGACTAGGATGTATTTAGGAATTCCTAAACTAAGTCTATCTAACTTATTACAAAATTTCAGGGAAATTCACACTGTCTGAATTGGTGGAATAGTTGGCTGTCTCACCCTCGAATTCTGTTGTACTGTTGATGTTGAGCTGTGTAGCCAAACCTTTTGTTTACTCCAGTAATTCACATAGTTTATCCCAACATTGTTCACTCAGGATAGTCATCTTTAGTAACTTTCTGTAAACTTCGTCGACTTCAGTATATTTAGCAAATATCGGCTTCAAAATGAATAAGTGTTTAATTGCATATTAAATGTCCAGGTCATATGTCAATGCTTCCAAAAACACCTTTCCTGTCATACTGAATCTTCCCTTTGCAACCTTCGAACTGTGTCTTGCCTTGGTCATTAGTTTCTCACTATAATCAGACTACGTGTTGAGCTTATCATTAATAACTAATAAATTTGGAAGTCCTTTCTTGTAGAGGGGTTCCAGCTTGGTGAAAAATCTTTGTACACCAATGTCCATAATCTGACATTTTTCTTCAAGTTGTCTCATTAGATTATTCTTAGTTAACACCTTCTTGACTTCCAATATTGTTTATATTCTATCTTCAATATCTAACTCTTCTAATTCCTATTTACTTTTGGAGTTAAGGAATTTGATGAGCTCAGTGGCTTCACTGGGTTTTTCACCCATCTGCTTTTTGACTTCTTCGATGGCTTCGTTGGAGCTTTGAATCAGTTCTTGTTGTTCAAAAATGATTTGTATTGAAGGCCAAATGTCTATCATGTCTTCATTGATTCGCTTCCAGATATTCTCTTTTACGTGTGCCAATGTATTACCCATGGCACTGTCTTTTCCCATCTTCTGCAATGTCTGGGACAATGTTTGGGATCTCTATATTTATGTTAGGAGGGAATTCTCAAATCTTACTTTCTTCTCCTGTAGGACTTTCACCTCTTGTCTTAGTTTCTTTATCTATTCTCCCTATATAGACATGTTTTCCATGGATTTGGCCAACTTACTTGCATCATCTGCAATTGATGTGGGAATTACTGTAGAAGAGGACATTCTTGTTGTTGTGGCTACTATAGGGACACCTGTTTGAAGTATAGATGCAATTGGTACTGCATCAAGAGGGAATACTACTAGTTGTGAACTCTGTTCCTTTTTTTTATTAGCTTGTCCATCTCTACTTCCATTTCTTTGATCTCTGCACTCTGCTCCACTAGGAGTTTCAACATCTCTTCTTTTTGTAACTTTGTTTCTCCTAGCTCCTTTGCCTGGGGTTCTTTCATCGTAGGCAACTTCAATTGCTTCTTCAGGGCTGCTATGTCAATATTTTTCTTCCTAATTATCTCCTCCATGGCCTTTGAATTGTCAGGATCAAAACATGCTTTGATCACCATTTCCTCCAAATATTTGATTCTGTTGTCTTTATCAAGGGGGACACTTTCTCCAGTTTAAGATGAGACGAAACATTGTTTAAAGAAAGTTGTAGTTTGGAAGCATTGAGAGTATTCTGTGTAAAGGTTGAGTAGACCATTTCTCTAGTTTGCCTATGCATATCCATTTGATCCAAAGGATGAACATCCTTTGCCTCAAACTCAAAGGTAGTTTGTTTGAAGTTTGTTGCTGACTTTGGTTGTGGAACCTGCACCTATAAGAATTCCATATGCATTCTTCCCTTTTCTGTGTCATAGGCTGAAATGAGCCTATGTTGGATTGAGGAAGACTACTTCCGGAATTGAGCAGAGATGTTGTCATGAGTGGATTCATTCCCCTGTTTAATCTCTTTATATCTCTGGAAAATATCCAGCTACCTCTATTATGTAGATGACTCTGGTGTATGAGGTATTGTAGTTGGAATCTCTTTAGTGGTCGAGGATTATGGAGGATCGATAGTGCTGCTATCAAACTTAAAAGTTGGAAAGCCTGAGAGTAAAATGGTACCATGTGTTTCCTATAGTGGTGGGAAGTCTATCATAGAGCCTGTCTTAACCTTCTTTGTATATATCTTGAACTATTTGAATGAGACTTTTGTAACTGAGGGAGAGTCTTCCTCTCTCGGTCTCTTCTTAGTATTTCTCTGGGTATAGGAGTCTCTGACGCTGTTCTAGAAAGTACCTGCTCTTTGGCCTCCTGCAATGTGTTTTCTACCCAAATGTGCTAGTTCATGTACTTCTCCATTTCTAACCTTTGGGTATGCACATATGGAGTTGCCTTCTGTTCCACTCTTAGCTTAGAAATTACCCCAAAGGGGTCATAAGACTAAGTAAAACTAAGAGGGAAATTCATTTGTTTCAACAGGAGGTATGCTTCCTCTCCTTCTGCTCTACTGTTGCAGATGAAAGGTCCTATCTGTGTCTTAATTTGAAACTAGGACTTCTTCTTTGCTGCCACAAAATGGATGTTGTCTTAGTGAATTATTTGCTTGATGTACTCCAAGGAAAATATTCTCATTGGGAGGTACTTGGGAACCTTATATGGTGGCAACTCTGAGCCATAAACTCTTATATTTGTAAATGACTGGTATAGGTACCAATCTCATGTCTTCACATGTTCACTGAGATGTAACACTTTTTGAATATCCTCATTGATCCTTGGAATCTATTGGCCACTCAACAAACAAGCTGCTGGATACACAAATTGATCAATAAACTCTGTAAAGTTGAATTCCTGTGATTGTCTCCTAGTTATGGAGGTCCAGAAGACAATGCACTGAGGCTCTCCTTGCTAATCAAGCTTCTACACTACAAAGGGAAACCTATCTGTCTGAAATAAAATGAACATATACATAAGAGTAGAAAGGGTGGATAGGAAGCCTAAAATAGGCTCATCTACCCATTCATCCAAATAGTAACCAAGTATGCATGAAAAGACAGAGACAATCTGTCTAGTCCTTTGAGAGAAAATAACAGAGGGATAAGGGGGATTTTTCTTGGGGAGTTGAGAATCTTCCGGGAGGAAGACTTAAAAAATCCTAGCTCTTTGGGGGAAGGTGAGTTTTTGATAGATTTCTTTCAGATATTCAAGGGAGAAATGGGTGAGTGAATCACTGTAGGGGACCTGCAACATTTGGTTTATGCTCTAAGAAGTAACAGTGAAAAGGATTTCATCATTGGGGGTAATGATAGCCCTCTTACTTGAAAGGTAAGAGGCATGACACTTTAGGACAAATTCAGGGAAGTAATAAGACTGGGGGAAAACGAATAGGGGTAATCTGGACTACCAAAGGATGATTTCATCATATTGTTCAAGGTAATTGTCATGAAACCAACAACGTAATTCGAAGAGGTCGAATTTGCACTATGTCTCAACTATCTTATAGTCTCTGTCAGCAGGGGGAGAGAGCATGGGATTCACCACAATGGAAATTTTGGGGGCCATCATGGTAACAAAATGAACGCGGGAGAGATTGACAGAGGGATTTGCAGAAGATCTCACTAATTCTCGAGAAAACGCTAAGTGGGAGTTCCTTTGTAAACAATAAGAGATAGGCAATTCGTCTGTGAATAGTTACTGATAGGTGGGAAACAGAGGGAGAGAGAAATGTACAATAGGCAAAAATGAGAAAAGGATGTGATCGCGGGAGAAAATGGATCTTTATAATTCATAGACGGAGTGGAACCATTGGATCAACGGTCATGAGTAGCATTTACTCTGCAACAGAACATAGGAAACGAGAGGAAACTGCAATGGGTGGGTGCAATGATCATCAACGTGGCAGATTAGGATAGGCGGATGAAGGCACGAGACTGTTGGCAGGAAATGACGGAAGGAGGGATACGTGGCATCAGTGGAATGGAGGTTGAGAAGGGATGTGACGGGTGAAGGTTGGCGGGAAGGCGGGTTGGCGAAAACTCCTTTTGGAGGGGGGGGGGGTTCGAAATTATGAGGAGGGGACATGTAGCGGCGGGGAAATTGCTTTTCGGACCCCCACCCCTCACTGTTAAAGAGAATCACTTCGGGGGGTGTCTAAAAAGACTCAAGGACTGTCAGATCGAAGCAGGCTGGCGATCAAGGAAGGTGATGTGTGCAGAGTTTGGCGTCGGAGGTCCCACATCATATTTCGGGCAAATGGCTTTTACACCAAAGTCCAAACTTTGGAAAAATGACCAAATTCACCAATTACATAATAAATCAATCTTTTTTCTACACTAATGTAACTTTAAACCAATGAGGATGCATTTAAACATGCAAACCCTATTTATTTTGTCATTCTTAAAGGACTAAGAATATTTATTTCAAAAAACTACACTAATCTAACAACTGCATTTATCCCGATTAAACTGTTGGACTAACTTATTCACCTATTCTACCTATCTAATCTTAGCCAAGATTACACTGTTTGGCTAAAATATTTACTCTAATCTAATTAACATAAATTGAAACTTGCTTGAACATGATTAAACTGTATGTTTCAAGCACAAAGGTATTGTGACATTTAGACAAGCTGCACACAATTTCATGAATTTATTCTTTACAAAACCAACATACTATTAATGGCACTTCAACTAGCATCACTTTCACATTTATTCATTTTTTGTGGGGTTATTTTATCATTTATTTTCTTTTTTCCTTTTCTATTTTTGTTTTTATACCCTCTTTTCATTTTTTTTTAGGGGAAGTCATTTGTAGTAAGCAATATTATTTACAATTTGAAATACTGAAAGCAATTATTCAATCATCATTTGATCCTATAAATTATAGCACCCTGACAGTGCCTCCAGCTAGGGATGGCACTTCGTGGTGAAGTGTCAAGAACACCATATACTAGTAGCCTTGAATCCTCATTCGGTGTTTGACTACATCTGATTATTTGCGTTTGATGTAGTTATGGAGGAAAAATGACTAAAAGCTTAGGGCATTCTCCACGGGATTCAACTTTAAGACATAAGCTACCCACTCAGTACAAAGTAAATGGTATCTACAGGAGGTGTGATAAAAATTGTAGTTTAGTCTTTAAAAACATAATGCTTTAGCATCCTTCCATTTACAAGTCCTCCAGGTAACTCTGTTCCATCTATGTTCTTCATAAAAAATGCATTGTTACTTCTGTAAGCATAAATAATGTAAGGTCTTATCCACAGATTGTCAAACTTACCATGCTTTGCTTTCTCTTCTCTTTTGGAATCCCATTTCAGAACATGATTGTCGATCTGAAAATCATCAGCCTTAGTTCTTCTGTCAAATGTCTTCCTGATGCTTTCTTGGATCAACTAAGTTATGTTATGAACTTCCTCTCTTGACTGCTGCAAATGAATTGTCTGGTTTATTCTCCTGTGTAAATCATTTGGTTCAACCTCCAATTCTTTCAACATTTTTAAAACAAGAATTCCCAACAAGGCTGGAAAAACAACATCTATTCCATAAACTAGTTGGTATGGAGACATGCCTATTGAATTTTTGGTAGTAAGCATGTCTGCCCGCAATGCATTAACCATCTTGTTGTGCCATGATTTCTTGTTCTCCTGCAACAAAGTTTTAATAATATTAACCAAGCTTTTACTGGAGGATTCTTCCAGTCCATTTCCTTGAGGGTAATAGGTTGTAGAATGCCCCAATGTTATTTGATATTTGTTGCAAAAATCTACCATCCTCTTTGACCTGAAATCTGCTACATTGTTAGTAATAACCTTTCGAGGGCATCCAAATCTTGCAAGAATATTGTTCTCTAGGAATTTTATGATGACTGCATCAGAGGATTGTCTAGTCGGTAGGCTTCTATCCATTTTGTAAAGTAATCAATGGCAATAAGGATCCACTTATGTTGGGAAGATGAGGCAGGGTGAATTTCTCCTATAAAGTCAAGGCCTCATTGTTGGAAAGGAATTTCAACAGATATAGGCCTTAGGGGTAAAGGAAATAGTTTCTTTTCACCTTCAAATATTTGGCATTTGTGGTAAGAAGTAACTTTCTTTTGGACGTGAGAAAATAAGGTGGGCCAATAAAAACCTGCCCTCAGAATCTTATTGGCAGTAGTCTTCTAGTACAAGTATCCACCACAGTCTCCTTCATGAAACTCTTGCATGACTTTATCTACATTTTTCAACAAACAGTTCAGTAAAAATCCACCAGCATCTTTCCAATACATATTTTCATCCAAAATATAAAACTTGACAGCTTTAAGTTTAATAAATCTAGCTTTTGTTTTAGTTAAACCAAGCGGAGCTTGTAAATGATGTAAAACATAAATAATGTATGCATACCAAGGAGAGGTAGCAAAAGCTTCTACTACCTGTGGAGTTGCCAACTCATCTAGTTCATTGAATATTGCTAGAAAATTTATATGTAAAGCATGTAAGTTTGATTCTGCCATTAATTTTGCTAACCTTTGACCTTTGATGAGTTTAATGGGTCGGATTTCAATATCATATTCTAATATAACAACAATCCACTTACCCCTTTTTCCATCAGGATCGATTTGGGTCAGTATATCTTTTACTACTGCATTTGGAACAAAAGCAATAATATGTGAATGAAGAACATACACTCGAAAATATTTTATGGCTTTTACCACGACAAAAGCTTGTTTTCCATGATGTCATATTTCAATGCTGCATCTCTCAAAGCTTTGTTAAAGAAAGCAATAGATTGTTCATGGCCTTCGTTGTTTTTTTTGCAAGAGAACTGCAGCAATTGTGTGCTCAAAAGCAAATGAAAAAACTAGGAAATCCTTTGTAAATATGGACTAATTAACATAGGAGCCTAAGTTAAAGCCTGTTTTACCTTATTAAATGATTGTATAGCTTCCATGTTCCATTTCACCTCAGTGTTTTTCCTTAACATGTTGGTTATATTCTTTAAAAGTTTTTCTAAATTAGGAATGAATCTCCTTAGAAAATTTATCTGTCCAATAAAAGATTGAACTTCCTTTACATTTCTAGGGGGATTAATTTTGAGTATAGCTTCGATTCTGCTAGGATCTTTTTTGATTCCTTCCTTTGAAATTATGTGTCCTAGCAGTTTTCCTTCTTGCAAACGAAACATTGTTTTCTTGGGGTTGAGGGAGATACCAAATCTCCTACATTTTTCAAAGACTCTTTTGAGGTGATTTAGGTGTTCCTCATCTGTTTTCGAAAAAACAATGATGTCATCCAGGTATATGACTATGAAATGACCCATTTCATCAACAAAAGTAAAATCCATTGCTCTCTGAAAAGTAGCTCCGACATTCATTAGACCAAAAGGCATTTTCACATACAAGAAAGTTCCTCAGGGCATAGTAAACATTATCTTCTCTTGATTGTCTAGGTGTACTAAGACTTGGTTATAACCATAAAAGCCATCTAACAAGGAAATTATGGTGGATCCAACCACCTTCTACAGAATGTGGTCCATCTTGGGTAGAGGGTAATTGTCTTTTAAAGAGGCTTTATTTGCTTATGGAAATCAATACAGAGCCTGATCTCACCAGTGTTTTTCTGAGTGGGAACCAAATTGGATACCCATTTGGAATATCTCAAGGGCACTATGATCTTTGCATCATACATTATTTTTACTTCCTTTTCGATAAGAGGCATAAGTTTTAGGTTGATTCTCCTTAATTTATGTTTAAAAGGTTTATGATATTCTTTTAAGGGAATCTTATGTTGTATAATGCTTGTGTCATAGGATTTTAAATCCTCATAACTCGAGGTGAAAACATCAATGAATTATTTGAACAATTCAATGTACTTTAGCTTCTCAGCTGGGGGTAAGGATTTGGACAGTTTGATCATTTTGGGTTCCTGTTCAGTCCCAATATTGTGTTCTTCAATACCAGTTCCAGTGGGTTCAATTTTGGGCTTCTTAGCTACATCATTGAAATCAAACAAAGCTTCTAATGGAACCAGCCCTCTAGGTAAGACATTATCTTTGAGCCATAAAATCTATGTTTCTTGTTTTTCTTCATCTATTTCATTCAATTCTAATTTATTCACACTACTATGTACAACATATTCTACACCAAGTTCTATATCTATATTAGCATATTCAAATTCCTCTTTGAATTGCAAAAAATCCTCAATCCGGGCATCATTTCCCAAAACCTGCTAGTGTCTAATGTTATCATGTACAGTAGGTCTATTTTTCACTTCGACAGTATATTGGCAAGTATGAAGAAATGGTAATCTACAAGTACTTGCTGAAGTAGCAAGACCATCAGGTAGAATGTTTTCATCTCTTGAAATGACATACAAACTATATTCAGTGAAATAATCCATAAAATCCAACACAACATTCCTATATGCTCTCATCCTTGGATGTTTTCCAGAATATTCTCCTTTGATTTGTTTTATTACCAACTCAGAATCTCCATGAATGGAAATACATTTAGCACCTAGCTTCTTTAAAAGTTGTAACCCCAAGATTAAGGTTTCGTACTCTGCTACATTATTAAAACACTAGAAATTCAATTTATAGGAATGACCCTCTGAGTGATGAGTTTAAGAATTGGAAACCCATATACCAGCACCTGCCCCTTCTTTACTAACAGATCCATCAAAACTCAAATTCCATAAAACTTTGTCTGATTCATCCTGTTCACTGATTAATGATTGACATTCCTCAGTGTGACATAACCTAGTGTTTTGATTAGGAACTTGTTCTTGTACATTTGCATCATTATACAAAATAAATGAGTCAAGACTTGAATGAACATAGTATAAGGGATAATTATCAGGTCTCTCCTGAGTTGTGACAATGAATTTCATGAGTTTCTCCCTATAAAATCTCCTCTTATGACCAAATACCAGGACTGTAGTGTAGCTCATATCCATCTGTAAGGTTCCTTGTAGTTTGGCTCCCCATGAATGGGAATGTAGCATGCCATCTTTGGGAGGTATATTATCAACAACTATGTCCATTAGCACACTTTTGGTTGGTATTTGGACTAAGTTGACACATAAATCCTTTATAAGTCCAAGGCACTTTACTTGACTAGAATCAAATGAATACATATCTTTATATCTTCTGGTTATATTTAATCCCAATTTCTCCATGAATACCTTAGGCATAAGATTGCGGGATGTCCTTGAGTCAAGCATAACATTGTGTAGGATTTTATCATGATTGGTCAAACTGACATAAAAGTGAGGTACATCTCCCTCTTGAAGTTTACCATCGACTTTAGGGCCAAACAATATTTCAGGTTGATCATCTCATACATTGACTGCATCAACGTTCTCTCCTATGCTCAAAGCTTTCATTACTTGTGATCTATAGGAAGTTTTGTTCATTAATTTTGTCAAAGGGATGGGTATTTTGAGTTTCGGAAATTCATTTTCTATATTAAATTATGTCTGAGCTTTATTTAAATTGGCAGCCTCTTGTTTATCAGCCAAATCCTTCGGGGATATTTCTCTTTGTTGGCTGGTAGAGGGGTCATTTGTTTGAATTGATTTGGATGCAGTATCAGGTTTTTTAAGGTTGGAACATTAAGATTCTTTCTAGCAAGAATCTAAACGTTCTTCTTGGCAAGTGTTTCAACTGACTTTTTGGTTGGAGCATTAGGAGTTTTCCTACTCCTCAAATTGTATTGCTTATGGACTTCCATAATGGCATTCTCAAAACCTTTCTTATAATCTTCTGATTCTTCAGGTTCTATTTCATCTCGAGAGGAAAAGGTCTCGTTCTTCCTCAATAAGAAAAATAGAGTCATTATCATTTACTCCCATTAAATTTATTTGAGTGTCCTCTATATCATCATCTACCTCACCCTCCTCATATCTATAATTTTCTTGGAAAGTTGGTCTTACCTACTCGTTTGGGCCTTTTGGGTCCCTTTGTTTGATCTAGGGTTGATTTCTTCTAAATTTTGGATTCCTTATTTGGCCAGTTTGATTTTCTCTCGGAGGAGACCTATCAATTATACTTATTCTATCCATCATTTTCTCCAATGTTCTCAGTAGAATGTCCACTTTATAATCAGGGGAAGAAGAAGATGCATGTTCTTCTTTTATTATTACTTTTTTTTTTTTGAATTTAGCTTTTTTGGCTAATAAATTGGCCTCCACTTTGAGCGCATTTGCTTGCATTTCCTCTAAGGTCATGGGATTTATTTCTCTCAGTTGATAGGCCATATCAACATCGAATCCTTCTAGGAAATGTATCAGGGCCAAGCTCAGGGTTGGTTTAATGGCAGTCGAGATTTCATTGTAAACCTTATTAAACCTATCAAAGTACTCTTCTACAGTTTCACTAGGCCCTCTCTTAAGTTTTTTGTATTCATTAAGGATCTATAGAGGACTCTTTTTAGTTTCCCACCTATTTAGAAAGACTGGTGAAAACTAGCAAGGTCAGCTATACTACCCGCTACTAAGTTTTTGAACCATTTTCTCACCTCTCCACCTAAGCTCTGGGCAAACAGCCTAAGTTTTACATCATTCTAATCTACTTCATGAAGATAAAAAAGTAAATCATTTTATCTATGTGTTGTTGTTCATTGATAGCATCAGTGCCATCAAATTGGGGAATCCTAGTCTAATAGTCTTGGGGCATATCATGCAACTGGGCAGGTAAAACCAAGGGAGCACAACGAGCAACCATGATGTATGGTCTTATGGGAGGTGTAGAAGGGTAAGAAAGAATTGGTATGCAAGTTAAAGAAGTCTCTGCATGGGTTAAAAAAGTCACCAAGGATGTGGTAGCAGAAATTTGATACATTTATACATGTCGAAGCATCTAATACCATGGACCAAAAAACCATCATGTCCAAAACCATGTGCAAAAACCATCGGTAGGTTCGCACAACATAATATAGGGTCCAAAAAAAAATTCCCCAGGGCACTGCCCCGGATCCCCTTCATCCATAGTGACTATTTTCAAGGGGAGGTTTCCTTAGCTTCCCTAGGGTTTTCACATCCTTTCTATGCTCCTGCTTTTGTTATAAACCATATCTTGACAGACTACCAACATCAGCTTGTCCTCACTAACCCGTCCCCATCTGAACTTCAATCATGGGATCACGACCATCTATCCAAATTGGCATCTGGTATAGGCGAGACATTCGTGGAGGTAGAAGAGGTTTTTAGATTTGAGGTAGAAGCCTTTGGTTTTGAGAATTCATAACATCCTGAAATCGAAGATGGTGACACTATCAATAACATCCTAAAATCCCTCCTCCTTGGTTGGACATTTCATGCTCTAGATGTGAGAGGTAGGTCTGGTGGCAGTGCCATGGGTTTCAACAATAGAACTATGAATATTGACAATATTTGGGGGAGGGAAGGGGTCTTGGTAGCTGATGTAACCTTAGAAGAATTAAGAACCCCCTTATGAGTGATCAACATATATGGACCTTGTCACAATAGAGAAGCCTTGTGGGAAAATCTGATGAGGGCATCATTCATGACTAAAGACAACATCATTATTGGCGATGATCTTAATTTCTCCCTGGGACATGCTGAATCATGGGGAAATCATGTCCAAACTAACTCCCTCATGTATTTTTTCGAGCATCTTTTGGATTATCACAATTTTTTGATTATTGATATTGCTCGAATCCAACCCACTTGGCGAAATTGGAGAATAGCGGAGGCAATGCTTGCAAGAAGATTGGATCACTTTCTCATCAAGGCATAATTGGTGGACAAGTTCGATAGGATTAGACAATGGGTGGGCTCTAGGAGCATATCGGATCACTCACCCATATTCTTGGAGATTGTGGATTCCTCCCTCAAGCCAAAATCACCTTTCAAATTCAACTCAACCTCATTAAGGGAAGAGGAATTTCACAAAATAGTCAAAGATACATGGACTGTTTACAGTCAAGAGGGCAACACACCTCCTGTGGAAGTCATAGACAATAACCTGTTTAGGCTCAAACACAAGACGTTCGCATGGGCAAAGGAAAAGAAGAAAAGGGATGAGGCAACTCTGCAACAAATTGAATCTAAGCTAGCTACTCTGGTAGACTCTGACAACTCTGGTTTCATATCGATGGAAAATAAACTCCATCTATCAAGATTAGAAGCTAAGAAGATTAGACTCTTAAGGCAAAAGGATGAATAATGGATACTTAAGAGTAGATCCATCTGGCTCCAAGTTGGGGATGATAACACCAAAATTTTTCAGCAATGTACAAGAGGCAGGAAGATCACTAACACCATTTGGTCACTAAAATATGATATGGGTAGGGAAGCCACTACTTTCAATCAACTCGTAGGCATGGGCATCAACCATTTTAGCCACTTATTTCAATCTCCCCAGGGAGAAACTATAGAAGAGGTGATTCAGGGTTGCCAAACATTTTCCTCGGTTTGTTGATGAAGATGAAATTGAAAACCTGAACAAACTGGTCACTCTGGGGGAAATTGAATCTGTCTTGAAATAGTTTAAAAGACATAAGAGTCTGGGACCTGATGGATGGCCCATTGAATTCTACCTAACTTTTTTCAAATTAATTGGACAAGATCTACTTCTGTCTATTGAAGGTTGCAGATTGAGTGGCAAAAGGTGTAGAGGTTTTAATTCCACTTTCATTGCCCTAATTCCCAAATATGATAAACCTCAATCTTTTTATGACTTTCAGCCCATATCCTTATGTAACTGCATATACAAAACCATTTTGAAAATCATTGCTAATCATAACAAACCTATCTTATCCCATCACATCTCCAAAGAACAGTTTGTCTTCCTCAATCACCGGTAGATCCATTAAGCCATAGGTATAGGCCAAGAAGGTTTCCATTCTATCAAGATTAGGAACCTCAATAACATCATGCTCAAAATATATCTATCTAAATAATTTGATAGAACCCGCTGGATTTACCTTTGCTTCATACTAACTCACATTGACTTTCCTCACTCCTTAGTCAACTAGGTCATGTGTTTGTGTTTCCTCGGTTTCTTATAGCATCCTCATAAATGGAGTTGCATAAAAAAAATCATGTTGAGCGTGGACTCAGATAGGGTTGTCCCTTATCGCTTCTGCTTTTCCTACTTATTATGGAAGGCTTGAGTAGACTTCTTTCCGATGCCAGATCAACTTGGGACATACCTGGGGTAAAATTGACCGATGTGTCTACTCTCACCCACTTCTTATTTGTTGATGATGTACTCATATTTCTTGATGGATCCATTAGAGACACATCAAATTTTATGCATATCCTATCTATCTTCTGTAAAGCTATAGGTATGGTACCCAAACAGAACAAATCCACCATCATGACTGTTAATTGCTCAAACAATTAGCGTGTTTTTTCACAACAACACTTTCAGTACAGGCACTTGTCTCTTGACGATGGCATCAAATACTTGGGTTACATACTCAAACCAAATAATTATCATATTACGGATTGGACATGGTTGATTGCAAAAATTGAAGCGAGGATTAATATTGTTAATAGCGTTGGCTGTTAAGGGTTGGCAGACTAGTTCTCATCAAATCAGTTCTAGAAGCCATATCATTATACTGGATGGCCCTAGCTTGGATTCCAAAAGGCATCGCCAATATAGTTCAACAAATATGTCACATATTCTTATGGAGAGGAAGCCATGAAGGCAAGACTTTCGCCTGGGTCAGATGGGATAGGATCACGAAACCCAAGAAATGGGGGGGTTGGGGCATGAAAGACCTCAATTGTTTCGCAAAGGCACTTGTTGCAAAAATGGGTTGGAAACTTATCACATCCACCAGTCTCTGGCAAGAGGTGATATATCACAAATAAATATGTTAGGCCCCTATACTACTAGTGTAACCCCTTATTGTTATTAGTACAACCCCCTTATTATATTGATGTACCCATGTAGTGCCCATATTGTTACTATTGTGCCCCATAGAGGCCCACTATTTTTATTATTGTACCCTTACATTATTATTGTTATGTTGGCTCTAATTATATTATGACCCCTTAGACTCCTATATATAGAAAGGAGGTATTTTCATTTGTATCATCCAAGAATCGTTCATTTATGTAATGTAAAGGAGGTTGCCCCCTCGAAGAGGCTGAATTCTAAGGCGTTGATCTATCTTTTCTATCTTTTCTTGGGCTGGTTTCATAACATTTGGTATCAGAGCTTTCAGGTTGCTTACTAGGTGTTTGCATTTTCTTTCCTTGGGGCATCAGTTACCGATAATAATGCTCTACTATGCTCTTTGAATTCCTTCAAAATAAATTTTCAAACCAATCTTAAGCAAAAATTTAAACGAATCTACACACCTTTTTTCACTTGTATCAATAGTAACAATATGGGCACTACATGGGTACATCAATATAATAAGGCGGTTGTACTAATAACAGTAAGGGGTTACACTAGTAGTATAGGGGCCTAACATGCCCCTCTCCTTCAAAAAGTGTTGTCCTCAACGTTTGAGTAGTTCTTGATGCTTATGTATAAAATTCTTGTCCTCCCATGTGGAATCTTCAGCGGGTAAGTTCTTCCACTTGATGAGATACTCTAAAATTGATCGATTTCGTAGCTGTCGGGTTCTTGTTTCTGTGACTTCTCCAGGTTTCAATATGATTTTTCCTTCCTCTTCAATTTCTGGCAATATTGTTTGAATTGGGATCTTTTGCAACTTTTGAATAAGTGGCCATAAAAAATGGAAGGGCTTTGTTCTTGTAAACAACTTGTTACGTGGTCAATTTTCACGGAGGAAATGATAGCACATTATGAGGATACAAAGAGCAACACCTTCTTTAGAGCAACACCACAACAATTGCAAAGAGTAAAAGGGCTTTGTTACATAGTGAAAAGTAAAATTATGGCAACAAGGAAGTCTACCCGTCACAACTATAAAGATGGAAGTTTTTTTTCTCCTAGCCTTCCACAACCTACAAGGGTTACACCACAACAATTGGAAGAAAAAAGAGAAAAAGGTTTGTTACAATTGTGATAGAAAATGCACTAAAGGTCATAAGTGTGCTGAGAAGAAATTATTTTATGTAGAATATGAAGAGGAGGAAGAAAAGGATCAAGAAACATCAAAAGAAGAGGATATACACCAGGACCCCACCCCAAAGAAAGAAGAAATGAATCAGACATATCTTGTAAAGCATTGGCAAGAATTACCACTCCTCAAACTCTCAAGATAGAAGGACATATCAAGAAGAAAAAGGTGCAAGAAGTGAAAGATCACATCAAGAAAGAAGAAATGAATCCAACCTTATTTTGTAATTCATTGGTCGAAATTACCACTCCTCAAACTATCAAGATAGAAGGACATATCAAGAAGAAAAATGTTCAAGAAGTGAAAGATCACATCGAGCATCAAGAAATGAATCTAGCCATATCTTGTAAAGGATTGGAAGAAATAACCACTCCTCAAACTCTAGAGATAGAAGGACATATCAAGAAGAAAAAGGTTCAAGCAGTGAAATATCACATCAAGCATCAACAACGAGTTCTCCAACTTTTAAGGGATAACGCTACTTTGGTGCAAAATCGAATGAAACAATAGGTAGATCAAGATCGTAGTAAAAAATGTTTTGATGTAGGTGATTAGGTATTTTTACTGCTACATCTCAAGCAAGCTATTTATGAGAAGGAAATGTTGGCACTACTAAATGCACTTAAGAAATGGCGACCTTACCGAATGGGAAGACACTTCAAGGTAAAAATGGATCATGATAGTCTTAAATAATTTTTAGAACAACTATTATTTTTAGAAGAACATAAAAAATTTGTCGCAAATATGTTGGGTTATGACTTTGACATCATCTATAGAAAATGGAAGCAAAATTTTGTTGCAGATGCACTCTCAAGAAAGGATGAGGATGTGCAAGCATTGTTTTGTGCTATTTCTATTATCCAACTAGATTGGATAAACGAAGCAAGGGATGAATGGAAGAAGGACAAAGAAGTATAGCCACTTATTCAAAAGTTCCAAAAGATCCCAATTCAAACAATATTGCCAGAAATTGAAGAGGAAGGAAAAATCATATTGGAACTTGGAGAAGTCACAGAAACAAGAACCTGACAGCTACGAAATCGATCAATTTCAGAGTATCTCATCAAGTGGAAGAACTTACCCGTTGAAGATTCCACATGGGAGAACAAGAATTTTATACAGAAGCATCAAGAACTACTCAAGCGTTGAGGACAACACTTTTTGAAGGAGAGGGGCATGTTAGGCCCCTATACTACTAGTGTAACCCCTTATTGTTATTAGTAAAAGCCCCTTATTATATTGATTTTTTTTTCCACTTACTGGTTCACGGATACCAGGGTCAGTGGGTAGCCGCTACGTCCAGGGTTTTTTAACACTGAGTGGACGCCACCCGAAGGGCATCAACACCCCTCGGCCTATTTACTAACCTAACCCCAAGAGCTTTCGGGATTTGACCCTGTGACCTCCCATTGGCAAGGCACTTGATTTGACCGATTGAGCTGACTCTTGGGGCTCCCTTATTATATTGATGTACCCATGTAGTGCCCATATTGTTACTATTGTGCCCCATAGAAGCCCACTATTCTTATTATTGTGCCCTTACATTATTATTGTTATGTCGGCTTTCTGATTATTTTATGACCCTTAGACTCCTATAATAGAAGAGGAGGTCTTTTCATTTGTATCATCTAAGAATTGTTCATTTATGTAATGTAAAGGAGGTTGCCCCCTCGAAGAGGCTAAATTCTAAGGCGTTGATCTATCTTTTCTATCTTTTCTTGAGCTGGTTTCATAACAAAATATACCCCGTATCGATTTTGGATTGGATTCGTAGCTCGGTTAGAACAAACCCGACATTTCTAGAATCTGGTGAGCAATCACCCAATCTATATCAGCCATAAAACAAGGATTGGCTTGGTGTATAGGGACGGGTAAATTTTTTTGTATTTGCAGAGATGCATGGTCGAGATGTGGGAATGCCCACCTCCTCCTTCTTGAGCTCAAGTAGTTTATTGATTCAACAGGTATAAAATGCCTATCTCAGATAACAGATGCAGATAACACATCGATGATGTTGGACACCTAATCCTCAATGGGTTAGTGTGGAAGTCGAATGGACAAAAGCAGTCCAAGAGACCTTGGGATGTGAATCACAACGGTCACCATATTGTACTATAAATGTATATCAATTGTTAATAAAAATTGAAATGCATGATTTATCTTTCCCATCTTTCTCGCTCCCCATGTGTGTTTAACATGGTATCAGAGCCATGATGTGTGGCCTGTGTAGTTTTCTTTCTCAGGGTTTATCCTTTAGTTAAAAATAAATAAAAATAAGATGTTCTTATTCCCTGAGCAACTGGTCTGAGATGCCTTGAATAGTGCTGGCCTAGTCTTCATTACCTGTAACGCTCCATTAATTATGCCTGCCTGTTCTTCTGAATACAATAATCGCTCTCTCACTGTCATAAACGTTTCAAAAATGGCTTTTTTGCACTTGTGCTTCCATTGATTATTCTATGCTCAGATCTGAAATATTCTGCCTCTGCCTTATTCCAGCGCTGCCTCTGTCATAACCCATATGTCCTGACATAATGCTCTCTGGCGCACCAGCGCTACCTCTAGCCATAACGTATCTATTCATAACGCTGGTCTGTCCATATTCCAAATTGCTGGCTCCAATCTGCCAAGGCTTACCCACTACAGCGACCGTTTCGCCTTGTTCTAGCTATTCAGGGAAACTGAAAGGGTGCGTATTACCGTTGAAGGATTGCTAGCCAAGCCTTGGTTGAATTCCTTGTGCGCGGTCTCCATGCGTACATCTTGGTTGTGACTATCAATAGCGTGGGAATCGATATCGGGCTTCTGTTCAATTCCATATATCTGAAATTCCGGGTCGGTCGCGTGTTTGCATCCCATTCCTTGCATCAAACCTTCTCTATAATTTGTATGAAACTCCATTGATTAACCTTCCTGGCCGTTAGGGTTACAGAGAGTATTAAACACGTCTTTATTTTTCGTGGTTTGGTTGTTGCTGCCCTGAGAAGAATGCAACTATCTGTTCAGCGACAGTCGGAATCCGGAGATCCTTCAAGATCCTCGAGGGGTCTGTTTTGTCCAGATTTTCAAAAAGACATTACTCCTGAATCGAGATTGGGTTTGACATAACCAGGACCAGTGACAGAAAGTTGGTTGTCATGGGAGTGCTGAAATGAAACTGACGAACTTTTGGTTGGCTAGTTGCATAAACTATTGCATTCCAATCGATAGGAGAAATCGATGGTAGAAGTCGATTTCGAGGCGTGAAGACAGAATAAATGGTACGTATCACATCTGCAATTCATACAAATGCTGGTGCAGAGGACAAGTTTTCAGAACAGTAAGCAATAGCGTTGAATTCCGAATTGATGATGCGTGTTGCAAGGAGAGGTAAGTTTATTTTTAATTCAGAGTCTGGTTGAAACTTCAGAATTTTGAATTGATTAACTAATAAATTGATGGGTATAGAAGAAACAATAGGAAATCGATTTACAGAAAGGTATTGAAGTTGAGAAGAGGTGGAATTGATAGTGTGGACAGAAGGTGGAAGACACAGTTTGCTGGAATACTTGTAAAGAAGTTTCAAATGGAATGTTGGAAAACGGATGCTGAGTTGCATGAGCCAGATTGACCACCGTGGAGGTAAGTGAAATCACATGAGTAGATTGTTATTTTTAAGCGCTGGCAGAGTAACAGACTCTATGAAAGATCGATTGCCTAAATTGATTTTGATTGGTGAATCTCCATACAAGGAAAGAGGCTATTCCGCGCTGAGGAATAGAGTTCATTTCTGGGCAAGAACGTAGATATAAAGGTATGAAAACTGGAATCATTATGTGGTCCTGAGCCTGGAGTAAGACACTTATACAGATGGCAATTTTAAGTCCAAAGAATGTTAAATTGCAATGAAATTTGTAAACATGTAAAAATTGTAATGCATTGGGTTAATGGAGTTCCATTATGATAATAATGAAGATTGTGGTAAATTGAAGGGCACAATTAGTTGGTTTACTTCCAAATTGGGGTTTAAATAACTTTGTTAAGTTGTTATGATAACTCAAGGGCGCATTTAATTGAATCCAACACATGCAGGAAGAATTTGTAATGGTGTATAAACACATGAGGAATGTTGGTGATGAAATGAATGAGGGACTTAAGGCATAGTTCTGGTGTTATGAAGCATTTAAAATCTGATTGATAAACAATTTGATGTTTTATGAATGATTATTGTGGATTTTGGTTTTATAACCATAAATATGAAAGAAAGCTTCCGCATAAAGAGTGAATTAAAAAGAGATTGTCTAATTTTGAATTGGGAAAAATAGAGCATGTATTTTTATAAGCATAGAAGTTGTGAAGATCCTGGTAATGCAGGTTCTGATTTGAAAGTGAAGGAGAACTTGAAGGATCTAAGCAAGTTTGCAGTTGCTATTTCCCCAGTTGTAGTATTAAAACTCATTATAGTCTCTATCTACATATATATGCATTGATTCCCTTATTCATTTGTTGCATATTTATACAAGATATTGCTGTGTACTGTACGTGGATATTACTTTTCTGCATTAAGTAATAATTGTGATCAGTTTTTAAGTGACATTGAAGAAAAATGGCCAGAACCAGTGAAGTATTAGAGTTCATGAAAACTCTTATACAATATACTGTTGATGACACATTACAAATAAGCATAGGATCTCTCTCAGAAATTCAGACATGTCTACAAAATGCACAGGAAAAGATTGATTTTTTTCAGCTTGAATCACAGCTACAGCAAGAAGAGCTACATCAAAATAGACACCATTATGAACCTGTTCTTGTTCAGAACATTGAGACAACCACCCATCAACAACATGTTAATAATGTTACAGTTCATTCAAATAAAGCAGCAATTGTACATGCAGATGCAGAAACTCACTCTGCACTTCCCAAGCCCATCATCAGACCTTGGGAACAACTTGTCCACAACAAGCACAGAACCGGTCTTGGATATGATAAGGACTTGTCCTTTCATATTCCAGACTACGCCAAGCCCATT